>JAODFW020733478.1:0-11506 GCA_027575235.2 Palythoa mutuki
CAGGGCGAAGATCAGGCACTCTTTTAGCAAAGGAGATTCGCAATTCCTTGCACTTATCCTCATTTATCTGGAAGTTATTTTCTTCCGACTCGTGGAGTAGTTTGTCAACTGATTTTTGGATATATCTTGTTATTAATGCTTAATTCCATGGTAAATTCTAGTTGTGGGTGTATATCATTAAGAGTTTCTAGGAAAGTTTCAGCGGTGGACTGGTCTGGCATGATCACTAGGGTATCGACGTACCGCCTTCTAGAAGTGTGGAATTAAGCCACGGTTGTCAAGTTGATCCTGGATGGAGCACATAAAAGTACTGTCCATTAATGATGCAAGCGGCGATCCCATAGTTACCCCATCAGGCTGCTCATATAACTCGTTGTCAAACTGAAAAAGTTGTTGCGTTTTGGCTAGTTTCAACAGTTCTGTTAAGTGTTCTCTCGTAAGGCTTAGTTCGAAAGTCTTGTCAAACCAGTTCTCTTTGAATGCTTTGTCCACTAAAATTTCAATGGTTTCCATTAGGGGAACATTTGTGAATAAAGAGACCACATTGTACGATACTAGAATATGCTCAGGATCAATGACCATTTCGCGTATTTCATGGCAAAAATAAAAAATATCCTTAATCGTAAATCTATTCAGAGACAACGGCTTTGATTTTTCATCTAACCACTTTGCTAAAGAAACTCTTAATTATATACACCCGCAACTAGAATTTACCATGGAATTAAGCATTAATAACAAGATACCTTTTTAGGCATGAATATCTCAAAGGTTAACAATAAGTTAGAAACTCCCGTTTAAAGAAACCTACAAACACAGGTCTTTTACTTCATTATCATAGTAACGCTGACAAACTATACAAACACTGTCTTGTTAACAAATGATCTACCGTTCCTATGTATTGTTTAGGTTATCAGAAAGCTTTTTGTAGTGAAGTGGTTAGAATCTTCTTCATAGCCTTAACATCTGTCAGGTGACTTGCAAGCTTTGTGCCTTTTAGTTTAAAAATAGGGTACGAGACTAAGTAGCAGACATTTCCCATCTCGTTCCCTGTATGACATCAGAAAACGTCAAAACTGTTTTGTTGCTAATTTTCAAAACTATTTTTTAACAACAGTTTCTATAAAATTCTTAATATTTGGTTATTGATTTTTACTACTTAATTTAATTTTTGATAGGGAAATGTTCTCTTTTTGGGGGTATTAAGGTTTATTTCGAGGAAAGAATAAATACATTCGTCAGAAAATACTGTTATGATAATATGCCCTAAGCGGGCACACATCTTCCTGTTTTGTAATCAGGAATGCTAACCACTACACCATCAAGGACCACCACGCTGGCAACACAGCTTTTTCATTTCACTATGATTAATAAAATGTGACCCTAGAATCCTCACGGTCTAACCAACTCAACTAATCATGAACCTGCCGTGTTGCCAGCGTGGTGCGGTCCCTGATGGTGCAGTGGTTAGTATTCCTGATTAGAGAACAGGGAGACGTGCGTTCGATTCCCGCTCGGGCTATAAAGCGATTTTTCTAAGTGTATTTGTTCTTTCCTTTAATACTTCTAGATAACATACAAAGATATATGTTCATTTGGAGGTATTATGTTCGTTAGTGTTCATTTGTATCAGATGGTTGTGAATAGTATACTTGGTTGATAGTTGATATTATTCTTCAGTCTCGTTTTACGAAGAAATTTAGTTGTCCATGCATGGATATACATAATGTTCATCTGTATCAGATGGTAGACGTGGCGTAATTAGATTGCCCACAATGTAAATATAAGAAATTTTTTATTGTATGACACTGTAGATGGGGTTGTAGTTAAGTGTAAAGACCCTTACACATGGATCAACATTTGTTAGCAACATGTTGGCCAACATTGTACCTCACAAATGTTGAATTTTGTGTATGATTGTGTTTGCGAACAAATGTTGTGACACAATCCACATGTTGGACAACATTGTTCTCCACAAATGATGAATCGTGAGTCTGTTCTGCAACAAATGTTGAAATGCAATCAGCGTGTTGCACAACGTTGTTCCCCACAAATGTTGAATAGTGTGTATAGGTGTTGGAACAAATTTTGAGATACAATCAACATGTGCACATGTTGAACGAGAATGAACATGTTCATTCTTGGCAACATTGTTGCTAACATGTTAATTAAATTTCATTATTGTTCCGGAACACAATTTCCCACAAATGTTGATCCATGTGTAATTGAGAGGAATTACACTAATCTTGTATGATTCCTTGTGTTCCGACCAGTAGTTCTTCCTATTTTTCTAATCACGGTAATGTGAAATTTTGTAAAAAGGTATCATCACATTGTTTCTTTGATTGAGAATGGCGTTTTATATGGCATTGCTAACAGTTTTGTCAATTCTGCTTCCTTTACTTAGTACGTTTCCTTGTCAATTATCGACATTGGTTCTTTTTAGTATAGAGGATACATTGTAATTATGTTCAACATTGGATCTTACGTTTTTCTTACTACGTGACCATTGTTGGGAAATGTCGCTTTGTTTGCGTGTTTAAAACAGTGATTTTGTAGAACTTTCTCAATCTTTGTACATTTTTTATATGAAAATAGATGGTATGAGTTAAAAAAAAGAGGGGTTTTTTTACATTTTCTAGGTGTGTCGTTTTGTAGCTATTCCACTATACTTAAGTTGGTACGCCGGTCTAAAAAAATTGAACTGAGTTTATTCCTTTGGTAAAGGACTATTGTTATGTCTCTGCAGGCCGCCAGCCTCAACTTACCAAACCTGAAAGCAATACTGAAGCCGAATCTCATTTGTAATCATATATTTTTATTAAAGGACTTTATTATAGTTTTCTGGGTAACTATGCAGTGGCGCTTGAAAACTTATATGACTTAAATACGCACTTGCTAGTCATTTTTTTCAGCATTGAAAAAGTTTTTGGTTTTTTTATCAAGATTTAATTTAGATGTCATTGTTGTTAAATAAAGACCTGTTAAATAAAGATGCGAGGAAAAGAAATCCTTCTTGTTTATTCTATTGAAACTACAAGCCAACTCATTACTTAAAACTCGTTTTCCCCCTTATATCAGTGTTTCAAAATTTTGTTTTAGTGCTTTCCTCAGGTTTGATTGAAAATGAATTCTGTGTCGAAACTCTTGATGATCATTAACATCTTGATTTTCCACGTGGGTTTTATAAACCAAATTCGAGACACAGAATGTGCGAATTCAAGAACATTTTTCTCTGTAATTGGATTTTCTGGAAAGACTACGTTTATAACATTTTTATCCAAGGACCTGAATGTTTTTATGCAAAATGAAATACAGTGAAATATTTGGCCGTAATAACTAGGTGATCTTATTAACGAAGTGGCCGTATGGCGAGCGCGGATCCACTGTACCCAATTACCGTTAATTTTTGTTGAAGTTGGAAACGTGAAGTGAAAGTGGAACTCGTAGTGATCATATTTTTGACCTGTATATACCTAGCACAGGATAGAATAGGCGAAAAAAAAGAAAACTAGAGAAGATCCATACAGACTGAACAAAAACCTCTGGTTTGGGAAGTTTTATCAATGATCCAGGTACAGCTTTCTATTGCTTCGGTGTAATTAGTCCAACACGTCTTGGTTTGTTTTTAATTTTTATGGAGGAGATATTTGGGCAATAAATCAAATATTTGCTGTCTTAAGGAATCAGAAGCGTACGCGATTCAGTATTTATCAACTCACGACTGGTGTAATCTTTAGCATCAAAAGAGAAACATTTGCAACCCTGAATAAGTTCAGGTGGAAAAATGTATTATTCATGATATATCCACGTTTAGCCGTTTCAGAAGCACTGATTCCCGTACTGAGTTGTGATATAAAAGCCAAAATGCAACTACTGTTCTTCAGGACGTTAAATTCACTTCGGTCATCGTTTAGAGTTAAGTTATAAAATGAAATTTCTACGACAAAAAGGATGTCCAGCATGAAAGGGTAACGAGCTAGGCATTAAAGGAGTGACCTTTTCCTATCCTTTTGGCTATCATAACAAAAAGTTCTGTAATACCATCCTTGGGAATCTATCAAGGAAAGATCACTCTTCAAACGATTTGCGTGAAATCGATAAGAAGCTATATTGGATTCTACTCCTGAGTTATAAAACATATGCCGTTTTCAGCGCAAAGTTCCACAGGACATCTTAACTTTATCGGCAATGCCAGAGGCCCACCGAGAGTTTGACTTTCAGTCACCAAGTTAAATTTCACTGGATGTGACATTGAGATTTCATTTATAAATCCTCCAGTTCAATTGTGAAAAATGTAGTTAATACACACCCTTTTAACAATTGACATATTTCCAGTATTGTTAAACTTGTAGGCATTATAGTTCGCTTTTTTAGGGGGACTGAAATCTTCCTTGAAGATTCTGTGAATATGGTCCTCATATGGTTGATGATAAATGGTGTCTTCATATGCACTCGTTGTCGTTCCCGTGACAAAAAAAAAATAACGTGCTTTCTAACACACCTGAACTGTACGAAGTACATAGAGCTCTGCTCGCTCTAAAAAGGCTTTTATCATTTTGTATTCTCGCTCAGTTATCGATTTTGTTTGTAGCTTTTTGTGTCAGCCATATGAGAATTAACTTTTGCTTGTTACTTCTCTTTGAATGTTTTTACGCGGTTTATGCTTATATTTTGTGGCTCGCGGATGTTGGTTTTTTGTTGTTAATGTAATTCTCTGACCTGGGGACTTCTTTGTTTAAAGTCTTGGAGATTACTGGAGCTGGTCCTGTTGGACTGCTTGATATCTGCGTTATGAATGCAATCTAACAGTGTACTGGATATCTAACAAAAACTTTTCCCAACGGTTTAACAAATTACTTTTTCACGAACTTACATTTTTTCACCCTCGACGTAGCATGAAAAATTACCGAAGTTCTTGTGGACCAAATGTGTCCATAGTGTTTGTGTGGTATGTTGAAGTTGTTGTTTGATAGAGTTTATATCGTTGGATTATTTGGTAATTAACTTAAAGTTTTTGCATAATTACCTTGTTAAAAAGTACACGAGTATCAAACATTTTTACAACAATATAAAAGATATAACTTATTTGTGAAGAGAAACGATTAAAAAGTTCACGCTTTTTTTAATTATGTACGGATTTTCACCATTGGAAAAATCTCCGGAGTCGTCCAATGCGGCACAAAAGAAGAACAAATGCCCTTTCCAGTTGTACACATTAGTGACTTGCAGTGTTTTTGTGACGGGCAGATTAGTTGATTTATCGCGGCTAATTATCCGTTAAAACTCCGAGGCAATCATAGGGCAACGTTGGACGCGTTCATGGTTAACACCAACAGTAATAATACGTTTTAGCGCTTTCAGGGCGTCAGTATAGTTTAATTTGGGAGAACTTCGCAAAGCATGTTTTTATGGTAATCTCGACCGGTAGGTAAACAGAAATTCGCGAGTTCTTTGTAGACTTTGCAACGGTATGCATGTTAAATAATTGTAATATTCGAGTATTTCTTGGAAGCCATCTTTCCATTTTGGGTCTTTTTATATTGTTACTTTCAAACCTTTGCTAAACAAGTTTGTCGTCAATAAATATGTGAACATGGGTAAATACTTGATTATGGCAGGAGGAAGATGTAGTCTGAGCTCTTGGAGATAACCAGACATTCCTGGAGGAAACTGGAGGCATGCTTCCTATAGAAAGTGTTTGCAAGACATAACCTCATGAGTCATATTGCGTATAATCTAAATGTTCAGTGATTCTATTCACTTGCAACATTAAGATACTCTCAACCTTAATTTATGACGTTCAGAAACAGTTCTGGAGACGGAACACAAAAGCAGTCCTTGAGCTTGCATTGTTGATTTAAGAGAGAAGAGAGCTTCGTCTCATTGTTTGTAGGGGGTGTACACTCGTCTCATCGTAAGAAATGCTTCATGATTTAATTTACTTTATGTTTCCCCAACGGAGTGGAGTTGAGCTCCAGTTTATTTGCTGATAGTAAATCACAAGCATTTTAATGGTAAATGATGTTGTAGGACTTCTGCAGCAAATGCTCGTTGACAACAGAACATGGCATGCATAAAGTGGTCATTAGACATCAAGTGGAAGATGAGAATGCGTTTCTTTACAATACACTTACATGAAGTGCGTCGGTTCGGATAGCAAATTACAGCTTTTCTTGAGAAGTTTAGATTTGCGACTTTCGATATGGTTGGATACCTTGCCAGTGTAAAGATGCTATGAGTGAGCTCCATCCATCAACGATGCGATACATTTTATTTGACAGAAAACATATAAACAGTTCATCATCGGGACTACAATACATTATGTGTATTCCAAGGAACCTAAAGTGGGGATTATTCACAAACAAGTTCGAAAGTACAAGTTCGAAGAGCTCTTGTTTTAAAAGAATTAGAAACCCAAGAAAAGAGAAGCAAAGTGTGGATACCTTCGTACTGATCGTAACCAAAGTTTGTTATTGTAGACGTCAGTAAAATACACGGTAAAATGCTTGAAGTTTTTCAGTGATCGACATGGCTTATTCCATCGTCATTATCAACATCATAACTACCGTCATTACCATAACCATTACCACTACCATCTTCGTTGTCGTCGTCGCCATCATCATAATAATTACCACTACCACTGTTGCAACCACCATCATTATCATCATCATCGTCGTCGTCATCATCATCATCGTCATCATAGTCACCATTACGACTATCGCAAGCACCATCATCATAAGCGTGATCGCCGTCGTCATCAATAATTACCATTTTCACTATCGCCCCCACCATCATTTTCATCATCGTCATCATAATTACTATTATCACCACCACCATTATCATCATCATCACCACCATCATTTGTTCAACCTCTAAACATTGCCGTAGCTTGCACCAATTTCTAGGACATCATTTGGTCCAGTTTAATATATAGACTAGGTGGTTAGTGAAGAGGTTTTTAATTACTAAATCATCTGAATTGCAAAAAAGCAAACGAAATGTTGGATTTTGATAAGCGGTACAGTCGATACATTTTATAGGATAACTAAATGTTTTCGTACAGTCGCCTTTTTAAAGGCAGCACTTTGTATGTTACAGTGGTCCGGTTTAAGAATTTCCCTGGACTGTCAAGTAATGCAGTGTTCTGCCTCAGCACAGGATGTACTCAGATGTAAGAATATTTGATCCATGGACAAAGGATAGTTCAGTAGCGCATGCAATTACAAGGAATATTAAAGCACTCGATATGATATGACAAGATGTTATGTGATTTGGTGTGATGTGATGAGAACTGGTGTGATGTGATGTGGTGTGAGGTATACGACCCTCGACCAGCGAATAATTCTGTGTAGATTGGCGACCAGAAGAAAAACCGATTAGATCAAAAGTTTGTAGAAAAAACAAATTCCTTGGTATGCTTGGACAGAAGAACTCTAAAAAGTACCATTTATTTAGTATCTGAAATAACAATTGGTATCTAAATTAAAAATCTGTTGGTATACGTCTTGAAAAGATTGATTCTTTTCATTCGTTTTTCTTCTAACGAAGATCAAGAGTTGTAAAGAGTCAACCGGAGCTGTATTACAAAATCTTCTGATTTCCGCTCCTTTTATATCATTTGCTGAACTTATGAATTTCTTTTGCAATAGCAAGTAATTTAAACTAAACACTTCTTGTCGAGTTGAGCACACTGCTCTGTCTAAAATCTACACTAGCTGACCGTAGAGTGTATCCCTTATAAGTTGGTAGGATGTTGCTTTCACTGTTAACTTTGAAGTGCCATGAGAATAATCCACTCTCTCCGACGTAAAGTTTATGGTACAATGTTTTTGCTCGCTCAGCTTTTTAATACCTCGAAGAAAATGGTCCATTGTCTCATAGAAGTTTCGATTAGCAGTATACATATTGTAACTTTATTGAGGAGTGCACGTTAAATAAGCAATCAGTAACTTAGAATTAATTTCTTTAATGCTAAAAAATGCCTGCTTTCTATGTATGCCGCGTATGCTAATGTATGTACCAGTTGATGATTAGGGTCTCGCTGAAACATTCCTGCCAAGACAAATGTGACGTGGAATGTCTTGTGAGTTAAGCTTGCAGATTCCTTACAATCATTTGCATCCGTTTTAACCAGAAATTGGAAATAAACCGAGTTGCTCAAGCATATTTTTAATTTGTAATTCAGATGTATATAGCATAACTATTCTCTTTTTTTCATAGATCACATACTTTTGACTACTTTTTACTCTTCAGTACGAGCTGTGAATACAAAGTTGCCAGTTTATACATCTGTAGTTGGAGAAAGTATCGAAAATGAACTCAACGTTTTGGTGAAATGACTACATCATTAACACTTATCCTGTTAAAAGCAATTTCACATAAAATAAAGACGGCCAAACTTTTTGAAGAAGTGCTTAAAACCCCATAAAGTGACCATGCATTTTCTTTGTCTTTACATTTAGATTCTAAAAATGTTTATTGTTACAACTAATACTGAAGTTGTTAACTTTAAAGAAACGTGAATTATTTTTAAAAAAATCGGCATAAAAAGAATTATAGAAATATGAATACTTACATAATAAATTAACTTACATGGGTAAGAGTTTGAAATAGCCTCCGTCCCAGTTAAAGGAGGAGCACAGAGTTTGGATTGCTCTCTGATTCCCCCACCCCTCCCCTCCCTAACCCTTTCAAAGCATGTTGAAAACAGTGTTTAGTTCAAAGAGATGGTATGTGCGGTGTGTGAAACGTGCAGATACTTTTGAGGTTACCGAACTCGGCCAGCGGTTTTGGTGAACGCTGGAGTCATGGAGGTTCCTAACCAGGTTACTAGCTTTATATTTTCGAGTTTTTTTATACCCAGTGTTTTAGGGTTTGAGAACTTTTTATTCATTACAATTATCTGGATAGATGAGTATATTCTATCGTAAGTTAGTATAAATCTACTAGCGTACTATTACCAATACTGTTCTCTGATTGGCTACTCTACCCACTATCTATTCGGTGATAGATAGTGAGTAGCGATTGTCAACAAAAAGGTGGCTGCTCTTTCGAGGTTTTGAAGTGTGAGTAAAGAGGATTTAGATAATTTACTAAAATTGGCAGCCTTTTTTTTTGAAAGACTAGTAGATTTATACTAAAACAATTAGATTATTCGTTCTTGATTTCTGTCGTGCGATAGTTGACTCGGGCTTCGCCCTCATCTATCACGCGATAGAAATCGCGAGCTCATAATCTAATTGTTAATTATTAAATTTCCAGCCTCAAATATTGCATTTCTTGCATTTTGATTGGTTCACTCAATTTTGGTTATCAGCTCATAATTATACCGAATGACCTAATATGGAAACTTTGTGCAGGAGGCGAAGCTGAGATAATTTTATGTACTGGTCACAAACAAGTAGAAGTATATAGAAGGATTCAGAAAGCTCATTGAATTTAAAAACAATTATTCCATTTACGCTTTTTAGATATGAGATGCTCAACACTTCACACCTTGTTGGCTATTTATCATCTTATATCCAACACGTGCTCCTGTAATAATTATTAATTATACTCATTTGTCTGGTTCTTTCAAGATATTTTCTGAATATGTGACCTGTACACATTACTCTAGTGCATCAGCTCATTGCTGTGTCAGCAATCTTGACATGACTTTGCTCGGTTGACTTGTTGGCTGTTGTTAGTGAAGACAGCGATTGACTTTGGGTATAGGGTAATAATAGTTTGATCATTTATTATTAATTTTAAGCAAACAAAACATATTTTTATGGGTTTACCACGCAGGAGGTAGGGAGAACATGAGAAAAGTTTGTAAATACAGAGCCAAAGCTTTTATGAAATAATGTTTTTTCACTTATAGCTTTCTAGATATGATTTACTGGCACAATAAACCACAGTTATTTGGCCAATCACAGCATGTCTTCTATTTTGGTTTGTTTATAAAGTAACATAAATAATTACTTCATTAAATAAATAAAACTTGCTGTGAATGTTGGTACAGTTGTTACTTAACACAAAAGATTGTGAGTGATAACATAGTTCACTGTAAAGTCCTTGAAATTGGATTGGTAGCAAACAACAAAACTTCTTAAAAACCTCACAGAACCTCAATTGACGCTGTAATAGTTTATTAGATATCATTTTGACTTTAACCACAGGCAGCCCAAGCTGGTAGTTAGTCTAATATTAAAATTTTCCCATACAAACTGCAGCTATAAATTTTAGTCAAAATTTCAAGAACGAAAATATTAGAAATAAAGTTCACTTACTTTGAGTTTACCTGGCTTGTGTTTCTCTCTTGTGTGTATTTTGGGTACAGTTGGAGGTGCTTAACAGGGATTTTTTGTGATCGCTCTTCCACCTTCCATGTCTTACTGTAGAAGATGGAAGAGCCATCGTGCAAAAAATCTCTCCAAAAACACCTCCAATCGCACCCCAAATACACAGAAGAACTTTGTATG
Source organism: Palythoa mutuki (assembly GCA_027575235.2). Taxonomy (NCBI): domain Eukaryota; kingdom Metazoa; phylum Cnidaria; class Anthozoa; order Zoantharia; family Sphenopidae; genus Palythoa; species Palythoa mutuki. The sequence goes on from JAODFW020733478.1 coordinate 10,464, forward strand.
GGAAAATTTTAATATTAGACTAACTACCAGCTTTGGCTGCCTGTGCTTTAACTAACACAAAAATGCTGTGAAAAATTACTGTAACAAATTGAAGTACAGTATAATTTATTAAATAATATATTATCACTTTTAAAGTATAAATTTATGTACTGCATAATAGCACCAAAACAAGAGTCAGAAAAAAAGGGAGAAACTGCGGCAAAATTTACAGACCTGACACACACGAAGAGAAGAGTTCATACAACTACTGCACCTGTAAACTTTCATGTGGTTTCTCCCTGACTTCTGATCCTCATTTTGTTATTAAATGTGTAGTACTTGGCATTACCACATTCTTCTGCAATTTGATTGGTTCCAAACTACAAGATTTTTGCATAATTTGAAATAAATTATTGAAGAAGTTTGACAAATAAAGGAAAGAGCTGACACATTGTTTAAGGTTTAATGATTTTATTTGTTCAAATAGTTTGTTTTTCAACTTGAGCAGTTCATTTTCAATTCATAAAAAATGATCCTAAAGCCCACGGTGCAGTTTGTGTTTATCTGGAATTTCTTTTCAAATGAATAAAAAAATAAAATAAATAAATAAGTAAATATTGTTTTTAACATTGATGCAAAAGCAGTGGTCTCTGGCCTAAGTTTGACTGCTCAACAACACAAACACAATACAATATTTATTTTAAGAATCCCAGCTGGCAGGAGGCAGACCAGTTGGCTATTTACAAAGTGTGCTGGGGTTGACTCTGGGATTTACCCAAAGACAAATCCAACCAGTCAGGGATCAGCTAGGGTTTTTGGGTATTTGGTGTACCCTATCTCCTTATCAGGGTATTATTTGTCTTTAAGACAGTATTTTATAGGGTAGCCACGGTCCTTGAAAATCCTGGAAAGTCATGGAACTGGGAAAAAAAGTTCCAGGCCCTGGAAAGTCCTTGAATTTGGGTTGCAGTCATTGAAAATACCTGGAATGGGCCAAAAATTTCTTGATTTACTTCCAAAATTAATAAAAAATAAGCTGTTTGTTGAAATATTTTTAATGTAAC
>JAODFW020734483.1:0-11506 GCA_027575235.2 Palythoa mutuki
GAGCATATTTTACTGTACCTATTCATCATCAAAGAAAAATACGAGAGCAGAGAAATCGAAGATGGCGTCGATTTGGATCAACCACAAAAATCGAGATTTTTTCCGCCTGCATAGGAATGGAACTCAGACCCTCTCGATAAATCCAAGATGGCGTCGATTTGAATCAACCACAAAATCGAGATTTTTTCCGCCTGCGCAAGATTATGATTGCGTTCTCCTAACGTCGAACGCGACAATAGAGGCCCAAAATTTTGAGTCTTGCGGGACTCCACAGTTTATCAGTAGGGTATGAGAGAGGTGACCATTTACAAAACAGCATTGACTACAGTTCTCTAGATACGAACTGAAAATTGTAGGGGCTGGCTCATTTCGGCCATATCTTTCCATTTTTGAAATTACGATTGAATGATCGACAGTGTCAAAAGCTCTTTTTAAATCAACAAATACCACTCTATTTATCTGTCCTTTGTCAATATTAAAACGCCAATTATCAGTGGAATTTAAAAGAGATGTTACAGTACAGTGTAGTGCGCTAAAGTAGTAATAGTAATAGTAGTAGTAGTAGTAGTAGTAGCAGTAGTAATAATAGTAATAATGATAATAATAATAATAATAATGATAATAATAATAATAACAATAACAATAATAATAATGATGATGGTGATGATGATGATGATGATGATGATGATGATGATGATGATGATGAAGATGATGATGATGATGATGGTGATAATAATAAGAATGGGGGTGAGGATCACTGGAGGAGCAGCACGTTTCTGGTTGGTCTATAAACTCTATAACAATTGGCGTCCCAGACTGGTCTCCCCAAAAATCCGAGCGAAGAATATCGTTAGAAATGTACACGAACAAGGACAGTTTCACAACTGTGGTTACTGTTAACACATTTGGAGGCCATTCTCATGTAAATGATCAAGGACGAGCACAAGTTAGGATATAGTTTATGATCCAAGAAAGGTTTTTTTAGTAAAAGAGAGACAACAGCTTGTTTCAAGGATGTCGGTACAGTACTGGATGCAATTGACAGGTGGAAGATTCGCGTGATGACAATGGAAATAGCTCGTCTAAACACTGGACTAATAAAGTTGCAGGAATTGGAACTAAACAGCAAGACGTCCTAACACTCTTACGAATAAGTCTGCGTACTTCTGTTTCGGTAGTTGGAATTAAGCAATCCAGAGCAGTGTTGAACCGTGGGCAGTCAAGCTGTTGGGTGAAGGACAGTGCACTGTCATCAGTAGAGAATGTTGGAAGCCCCGTCCGTATTTTAGCAATCTTGTTCACAAAGAAATCCAAAAAGTTATTTCACAGCTCCAGAGTAGAGTCACATGACGGATATTACCTCTCAGTTTTACGGTACAGTAGCCGATCAACGGTGTTAAATAATTAATGCTTTTTGGTCTAAGGCATTCTCTGAAATGATACAAGAGTAATATCTCATTATTGCCTGCTTCACCATCATCCTAACAAGTTCGCATTGATCTTCAGGTAGCTGGCGATCATTGTAAAGCTGTGATTTTCTCCAACACCTTTCTAATTTACGTCGCTTGGTCTTCTCAGCTGCAATCAAGATTGAGTGCCAAGGGGCAGAGGGAGGTGGCGTTAGCACTCGTGTCCGGAGGGGTGCGTGGGCGTCGACTAAAGTATATATGTCACTGAAGACCAGATCAAACCACGGAGATTAAGCTGTACGCTGTGTGGCAAAGAAGCAGAAACCCTTCCACACGTGCTTTCGGGATGTTCTACACTTAATCAAAGTACTTGGACCGACACAGTGCTGATCTGACGATATTCTTCGAAAAATGCAAAGATCTAAATTTGGTGGAAAGTGTTCCCCATGGTACTCACCCGTAACACCAAAACCTATCTATGAGTCAGATGGTGCTAAAGTTTTCTGGGATGTACCGGTGTATACATACATACTAAACATGACCATGTTAAAGCAAACAGAGTGGATACACGGTTCGTGGACCATAAGGCAAAGCAAGTATGGGCAATACGAGCTGTCCTTGGATTAATATTCGTAAGAAAAAGGTCAAAGAAAAGGCAACCAAGTACGGCACACCACTTTTGGAGTTAAAAGAACAGCACCCAAACAATCGTATGGTTTTTGTTTTTCAATTTTAATGGTTTTGGCGGGAAAATGACGTCACAAGAATGACAGCAAAATTATGTATGTTTTGATGCGGCAACAAAAGAAAGTAATTTTGAAAGAGGGTGACGAGATAGAAACAAATGTTAATTTTTTTTGAAAAAGTCGATTACTTTAAGAGATATACCATATTGAAATCTGCTTTTGTGTCTAAAAATAGTAACAAAATGGCGGGAATTTCATGATTCAAAGTTGAAAAAGTCATTAACCAATTGAGTTTTTCACAAACATTTTTCACATTTGATTCTATCTCGTCACCTTCTTTCGAAATTTATTACGCCATCAATCGAAGCTTAATTTTGCTGTCAATTTTGTGACGTCATTTTCCCACCAGTTTTTTTCACAGTTACAGAGGGAATTTCGGTTGAGTGTCAAAACTTCATAGTTCACTTTGCGATAATTTTAATTTGTGATTGACTATTAAAATGTATCAACTTCGAGTGGTGATTGGTTTGTTAAGATAAGACTGCAAACTGTTTTGCGTTATAGTTTCCTGCTTTTTACAGAGACGTCATTTTCATTCAACAATACATTTTATTTCAAGTCCTGTGAGTTGAACAGCTCTTGAAAAATCCTTTTCTTAGATCACAATGTCGCGCTGCGTTACGTTTTCTGTCGAGAACTTAATAGTTAATTTCTGGGCTACATGTGGTATAAGCCCAGTCAAAAACATGTTTGTTCTTTTGTCCTGTACCAGACAAATTACTCATCTCACAAGCCATTGCAACGCCAGCTCAAGCACATGGTTTAACCTCTGGACTCACGCTGCTCATTTCTTGCTTGATCGTGACGAAGAACGAAGAAATTTAAAATATCAGTTATTGCAGTTCTACACTCAAACCGTACCACTTACAAACGGGCACCGTGTCAGCAACAGACATCGCCGTAAACGTGCATTTTGAATTTCGGAACGGGTCGTTCCGCGAACTCAAAAGTGAAAATTCAAGCAATGAAATAAACTCGCATTTTTTGGCCGAACTGAGCATGTATCTCATACGTTTACATGATAAGTTTAATTAACAATGCAATTACTCTGTATTTTGTCAAAATTAACAATGGAATTGGGCTTGTATTATTATCAGTTGAGTCAGTAATGAGATAGCCTTAAATGCTTGTCTCACCAGCTGAAGCGGTATCCGAATTGTGCGGTTATTCAGAAACAGCATGCAATGCCAGTAATGTAATTAATCACGTTGTGCGTTCGGTGAAAATAAAATACGAACAAAATACTAGAAAGACAGGTTGGCGGCTGTGATGTTTCCCTGCATGTGAAACGTCGTGGAATTGGAAACATCTTGGAAAGGGATGTAAAATTAAATACATCGGTCAGTTCTGGAAGGGAGTGATCGTCGATATCTTGAATAAACATTAAATTAAATTGAAAGTATCGAGTATTATTCACAGGGAGCCAAGAAATTGATGAAATCAGCTGCAAGCTCATTCGTTTCTGTTGAGCTCGCCATAACTGCTAACAGCTGATGCAACTTTTTTCTCCAGAATGCGTTCTATGTTTTGTTGCTTATTGCATTCGGTTATAAGTTATACAATTAACGTTTTTTTTGAAGACTCACAGAAGTTTGAACGGAATCAAATCTTATTGAAGGAGGGATGGGGGGACTTAAGCATTTACTGACAAAACTGACTTTAATAGAAATTTCATCGATGACCTTTTAAATAAAGTCGTAGAAGGCATTCTCTGTTTACCTTAAAAACTTTTACAATGTTTTCAGAGCGCAAAAATATCGTTAAATATTTTTGACGTTTCCAAGCGGGAGTGGGGGATCTCGAGAGAAGCGTAAAATTGACGTTTCTCGTGAGGCCCTTGACAAAGCAATAATGATCAAATGGTACATGGTTCAAAGGATTCCAAGGCCTAAGGCCTAAGCCAAACGTCAAACTGCTGAACTTAATGCGAACGAGCAAATTCTTTTGTTCAATCTCATTGCGTTAAGTTTGGCTAATGTATAAATCTCAACGTTTGGCCCCCGATTAACAAAACAATTAAAGAAAAGATTCATAACTTTGAAAATTGATTTTGAATATATTGTTGGGGCGATCAGTGTGTTACATAATAATCTTAAAAATTAAACTACTGCTTCAAACCGAGGAATTTTAAAAACATCTTAGATTAGTGATGTGTATTTTCAACATTTTTCTGTATTCTTCCGATAAGATAGCATGAAAAAATTTTAAAGATTATTTTAATTTCCCTCGATTCTTTACCTAATGCTGTCGGTATTGTTTTTTTTTCTCGTCTTGTGTCATGAGATCTTTCACTTCTGTCATCTTTTATTTACACAATGCACAACATTATACTATATTCAAGAAATGCCAAACCAGTTTATTTAATATTTTTGTATTGAAATCGTCAGTTTAAAACATATGAATACGTCTGATGGGAAAGCATTTCAAAAAGAAAGTTAACTTTTAACTTTTCAACCTATTTGATGGCTTTGTTTAAAAAGCAATTAATTTTTCCCACGGATAATCGAAAAATCTCATTGCTTTATTCTATAGCTTCTGAAGCAATAGATTTTCTCCATGTAATCTTGTAAAAAAGCTGGGTTTTTTTACCGGTGTTGTAGAAAAAGCAAAAATTTGTTTCTTTCCATGAACCATTTTTTGAAAAAAAGAAATATACTTGTATGCGTGCATTTTACTGAACACAGTTAAATTGCACTATAATAAACTTACCTGCTGTGGAAGAATAATACAAGAAGCAAGTTTTTACTAATTATTACCCGACTGTTGCCGACATAGGCGTGGTTTATCAGTAGACTTTTCTAAAAACACAATTCCACAAGATAAGGACAAAATCCAAAAGAAACGGAATTATATCTTAATCACCAATCATTTCTTTTTGATTACAGGATTTTTCAGGTTTATAAAGGCAGGATGTTAATAGCCTCGTAAGATCAAGTCCTTTTGTTTCATAAAGGCATAAGATTTTTTAAACAGTACTGGCGACAATTGTAGGTGGTTACGTATTACTGATTTCTGAGAGTACAGCAGATGAAAATTGCACGCAATTTAGCCATCAGCTCGTATATAAAGTTTAAAACGATCGAGTAAGCCTGGATATTTAGTAATTAGGCTGAATAAAGATTTGCCTGCAGAGTTAAAAAAAAGCTACGCTCTTTGCGCTAAGCGAAAACTAAAAACAGTCAATAATGCAAGAATATTGAACCATTTTATTAAGGGCATACAAAAAAAGATGTATTAACAGGATTGTCATATGAAAAGCCGATTCATTTCTAATTTATCGTTTTCAAGTAAAAAGGAATATTTTGCACGAATCAAGAGTATGATAACAAAAACACATTATTGTGAAACAACTTTAATTTAAGGCCTTTTAGTTTTTAAGCAAATGCGAAATTGCAAGGTTTATGATAAATTACTCTAACTTTTATTGTGTGGCCAACAACAATATTTGTCAAAGTGAAAAGCTTAAGGATTTGACATTCAAACACCGGGCAATTGTGATCTCATTCTAAAACTGATTTTCTAATGACGGAAATGCTACACATGATAAATTAATCAGTTCCTATAGTTTTATTTTGACAAGAAGAATCTTGAACAAGGAAAAGCGAAAAACGAGGCACTTGCTGCCGGTCGCACGAAAGGTTGTTTCAATTCTGAACAAACTTTTTCAGTGCACACTTGTTTCGGCAGATGTTCTAAAGAGCACATCAGCTGCTTAAACTTCGCTCTGTGACGATCCTTGTGGTTTTCAGTCGCATTTAGCAAAGGCAAAATGCATGTACCTACAGTGATGTCCTAACTTATTGGAAGAGAAAAGAGGTAACGAGCGATGGTCGATATACTAAAAAGAGAACTTGTATCCAAATAATAGGAAGGCGCCCCATGAAATTATATTATTCATAAGCTGTCGTAATAAAAAATATTGCTACTGAACACTTAGTATACTGATAGAAAACAAACCATTTTAAAAATATTAAACCCGAGAAACATTGAAACTTCAATCCGCCCAATTTAGCTACGTTCAAACTCTGTACTCATAAAATATTTTGGTCAGAAGTTAATAACCTAATTGTCAAATCCATATCTATGAGATCTAAGGTTCATACAATCCAGGTAATAAAGTGACTGACAACAAACAATATTGAAGATAGCATCAAAAAATACTAAAAATATATACATTAAGCTAGACACACAAACAATTTCGATCTGTCCCAACTGCGTTTTGAAAACATCTCGATCTTCACATTATACCTTGAGATGACCAAGTACTCGAAAATGTTTCGGATTTTTAAAATGTGATTTTACAGTTATTATATTTTAACTGTAACTTGGCGAAATAGGTAAAACTAAAAATTTTGTATTAAACTTTTAATTAAATAACAAATACTGTATTGTACACGTAAAGTAAATAATATTTACCAATGGGCTTCAAAAATTAGATCTCAACACGGTTTGACCACTGGAAGTCGATTTGATCAACAACAGAACTTCTTCCTAAACTAAAAAGTTTGTAAATCTAAGGTGTTATCTTCTATCATAATTCATATTTCTCAAAATCCAGATCCTTCATTAAAAAAGTTAAAAACGTTTGCCGTTTATTACAATTAAACATCGGGACAAAAAACAATAAACTAAAACAACACTCTACAAAGAAATATGATTTTAATAAAGAGAAGTCCATTTAAAAACTCCGCTCTTAGAGAAATACAACAGAAATTCACTTTGTTCTCAATAACAACCGTCAATCTTTGAAATTTAAGACTTTTACAAATTCTCAGGTTGGGAAGACAGATTTTGATGTAACTAGATCAGATGCTTTATACCACGAAAGAAATACACGCTGAACACAGATACTCTTTCCATGTCGGTTCAACATGGAGCGATGAAGTACCATGAAATTAATATATTACCGGAACTAAACAATCATGTATCAACAAATGAAGTTTTTTAATCACATCGTAGAATAAAGGCTTTTACAATCAACAAATATCCCATAACCATTTTGAAACTTTCTCTTTAACAAATTTGTATGTTAGTGTTCTTTTTCAAATACTCTACGATAAAATTATCTGAGTCCAATGCTTTTCTCTACAACTTTGTTTAGAGATATTGCCTTCGGTTTTCGGTAGTTCGGAAATAAATGAGACTCGTATATGATATATGCTAAATTCAAATTGTTTCTAAATGTCATATTTGACATGAACCTATTTCAAGTCCCTTTTATTTTATTTAAATTACGAGTACAGAATAGTATATCGAATATAATGAAAATGTAATAAACGATTTTTGCTCAATTTCGACTCTTTCTGCAATTTTACCGCGCAACCAAATCCAAAAATTCACTTTTCGTTAATTGTTTTTGAGCCTGAACTCTAACGTTGTTTTGGAGCTTATATAAAATACAAAATGACCCAAGGCAAAACTTGCAAGCAAAACACATTACGTTTACTTATAGTAAATTGCTGCGGAAAAACTAAACACCTCGGAAAAATTAAAAGCCAATGTACCAAAGCTCAACAGATGACTTCGCAAACAATTGATCTAGGCTCAACTAAAAACAAAATCATTCAGAGATTTATTAAAATTTAAAGAGAAAAAGTACAAGTCGCGAGTTGCACATGACAAATTCTACATCCGTTTCAAAATCTTTGAAATCAAGAAATTGATTTTAATTTGTTGAAAGCTACGGTTTTCACTTCGCGTTATCGCGTTTTGGCTGTTTGGTGACCGACTAAAGTTTTTTTTTGCTGAATGCTTGATATTTAAACGAAGTAAGAGTAAAACCTTACCTTTCCATAAAACTAAAAACTGTCTATCAGTTTAGTGAGGAATCTGTTGAAAGATCGAGTCCCTGACTGTGCATCTGCGTTTGTATTTGAACGTAATAAAAAAACTTGGCTTCACTAATTGACAACGCATTCCAAAGTTCGCAAATGTCACTCGACAGCAAAATTGATATAGTATAATTAGAAAATTGTTGCTAAGCCAGTAAGAACGAATAAGATATCGTTTTGTGTGAGAGGAAGTAAAATAAATGGTTCAAATAAGATGAGACAGTCTGAATGAGATGCTCTTTTCTGATTGGCTAATCGTTATAATAACATCAAAAAAGTCTCTTCTCAGGAAGTGAAGATAAAATAGTGGCACCTCAATATTGAAGTCGTATTAAAGCTTATTTCTTGTTTACATCGACAATATTAACAATCCACAGCTTTGCGAGGGCTGTTCTCCCAATATTTTTCGTAGTTTTTGGTTTTGCGAACTGCAAAAACAATATCTGTCAGGGGGTAACCTTTGGTTTGAAAGACAATCCTATCTTGCTCGTTGCTTAAATCTTGAAAGGAAATAACATGCTACATATGAAGAAAGGCAGGGCAGCTTTTAAGTTGTGCTTTCTTCGATATTCAGGAGATGCAAGGTAAGGTTCGTCTGAAAATATCTGATCAATTTACGGCTATCACAAAACTAGAAAGGCAGTACTTAATACACATTAAGTTTTGTGAAAACCTTTGCCTTAGCTATAAAATACAATATCAAATCTAATACACATATCAGTGAAAACCGAGGTTTTATGAGATTCTTGATTTGTGGGTCAAGATAATAATAAGTTGCAAATTACTGGTTTATTAATCGTGACCTTAATCGGTGAGAAATGCACAATTGCACGTGCAAGCGAAACATGATGTGTTATTTAACGATTTCATTTAAACCGCCTACAACACAAAAGTTCAAAATGGATGTCTATGCCGATGACAGGGAGGGCGATCCTGAAAACGAAACTCGCCCACAAACAAAAACGCGACTTCAGATATACAAAGATGTAAATGTACATTTGAAATAGTACCAATCAAGCGTGAAAAGAAAAGTTCAACGAGGCAACATATAATTATCCAACAGCCAAAAAATTTGCACATTGCCAAGCCTTAGCGATAAAAAAGGGAAAGACGATTTGTCGATATTATCGTATTATGTGACAAAGAATTGTTTTCAAGATGACAATAATATCCCGAAGCGAGTTTAAAGTACATTTTAAAAACAGAAAATCCTTTTAAGTGTTTTTGGTGTTGTCGCTAAGTGCCGGTCTCACTTTTCCTGAAGCAGCTGCTTCAATTTCTACTAAAAACAAAGAATATCGTTCAAAACTACTTGAAAAAAAAGTTGGGATACTCAAGGTAGACAAAACTGACTGTTACCTAAAAAATTAATCAACAGGTTAAACAATATCTCTTGCTACACACGCATGCGCACTCGCCTCAGACTGTTTCTCAATGTAAAGTAAGGTTTCGCTGTCAACAAGCCATCAATGAAAAAATGCATTTGGGTTGAATTCTAAGTAATATGTTCGATTGAAAATATTGCGTCAGCCGCCACTTAATTGTATTTGCTGGTTAATTGTCCGAATTATAACGTAATAACTGGGCTGCGCTATTGTCTCCCGAATGACAGATAGACTTGAACTCCTTCGTGAGCTCCACTGGTGGGTTGTCAAAAAATAGTGCGAAAATCTACAATTAACGACCCACTCAATAGTTGATAAGCGGTTGTTTGGTGCAAACGAATCCAGTCTCGCGAATTCTTATCAAATATAGTTCAGAACACATAGCAAAATTTCCGGTATTATAATTAGATCCGCTGCACTGGATTATTATAAAAGCAGATTCCACTTTCACTGTGTCCGGCACGACAGTAGTGCCTCTAATCACCGAACTTGAAATTCACCGATTACTAGTGCCGGCCATCTTTATAATACGAGAATTCTCAAAATCAGCAACAGATTAAAACTGCGCACTGTAAAAATTTTCTTCGATGATCCAAATTGAAAAATTACTTATTCAGGATTTAAGTACTAAAACTATTTTTATGAAAGAAGAAACCACACAAGAACGCCGTAGAGAGCGCCAATAACTGCGCTCCGTTTCCAATTTGCTGGGACTTCCAGTGAGTTGGAAACTTTCCCGGTTTGGTGAAAACAAAGGAAGTAAAACTTTTAGGAGTGGCAACTCAAGAAAACGTATTGGAAAGATTATCTATTCTTTTCTGAACCCCAACGATGAATTTATTATTCCAACCTTCATGTTTAAATACCGAAATGAAAAAGTTTCTGTCAAACGTCCTTTCTGTGAACGCAATAAATCGACTGAAAACGCCTTTGATTATAGAATTAAAAGCAACATCGTGAAGTCAGGTCTGAAGGCCTCGCAGTATGGTATTGTTACTTTTTCACAAATCTTTCTGTTGCAACATCATTTCTTAGGCTGGCCCGGGATTGTAAGCGTCAATTTCAAAGAAAACAGCCAATTTAGGTTTAACTACCATATCAACTACTCTAACTAATCTCTGGGGATGAAACACGACAAATTTATTTACAATATGTCAGCCGTTATGATAAAATACATCTGCAAGTACTCTGAAATTATACAAGTACAATAGTATAGGTTTTCAGTACACATAATAGAAGCGAAGTAAATACTCGAGAATTCTAAATTCATACAATTAACCGTTTCTACAAGGAAACTTACTTAATAATTTAGATTTCAAACACAAATTTGTTTAGTTTTTAAACGCCGACCTCCTAATCGATAGGAGAGTTTAATTCACTGTTATTAATGTACCTAGATCAGTACTAGACTAGCGGATAGAGAAAAAGGTTTCTTTGACTATCTTGAAGGTGTTTCAATTTGAAAAAGTATGTTTGCAAACAATGCGTCAGCAGATATTCGTTTAGAACTTTGTTGGGTATTGGGAAATGGTTTGGTCTTAAGATGTACTTATATAATTAAGACACATAGCCATTTTCTCAATCCATTGAGGTTAGTGTTACTTTACTCTCACCGGAGTTTTTAAGACTGAACAGAAACAAAACGTTTGAATTTACAAATGCTTTCAAATTCTAAGTGTTCACAAGAACTTTTAAATCTGTAATATTAGTATAAATCTGCAACTTGGAAATAAATATTATAGAAGAAATATTCTGATATCACAAGCTTTTTCTCAGACGAAAAAACATCTGAGTCCCTAACGGGAATCAAACCCATGACCCTCTGATTACCGGTCAGACGCTCTACCCACTGAGCTATAGGAATTCACGTAGGAAAAGGGTCGCTTAGCTTGGTTCCTATATAGATGGAACATCGGTTATATGTCCTGCTAACTGCTAGGCTCAATATATCCATACGCTGATAAATTACTGAAGTATACAAGTATACACCACCTATATTGGGCCTAGCAGTTAGGAGGCCCTATAATAGATGTTCCATCTATAAGAACCAGGTTAAGAGACCCGTTCCCTACGTGAGTTCCTGTAGCTCAGTGGGTAGAGCGTCTGACCGGTAATCAGAGGGTCATGGGTTCGAT
>JAODFW020735488.1:0-11505 GCA_027575235.2 Palythoa mutuki
AGAAAGAAAGAAAGAAAGAAAGAAAGAAAGAAAGAAAGAAAGAAAGAAAGAAAGAAAGAAAGAAAGAAAGAAAGAAATGCCCTCAGAAATATAAACAATGATACTGGCCCGGTGTGCAGTTTCAAGTAGAACGTTAACCAATTCAAGAGCAGTGCCAGTCACTTCAGTTACGCGCACGCGCTCTTTACTCGCCCTTTATGTTCCACAAGTGTGTTTAAAAGGTACAAACGTGAGGCTCCACCAATCAGAGACAGTGCTTTATGATGCCCTTTGTGTGCATTGTTCCATGTAGTGAATCTACCAACCCATCGCCATTTGAACAAAACGCTTGAAGTATAAATAGAAACTGTGACGGCTGGAAACAATGTTTTACAAGGAAGCAAAAACAATTTGCTAAAACGTAACTCAGTTTATTCCATTTCGATATTTTTTGGAGACGCTATTAGCAAAAAGAGTCGGGAAGATTCGAATGCTTTGTACCCCATATGGCTTATTTCACAAACACTTCAGTAATAGATGCCTAAAGGCATACTCTCAACAAAATTGTATTATACAACACTAGCTGTGTTTGTGGTCTAGTAATAAATTCAACGCGCTGCCTATCATTATGATAAATTAATGTAAGAAAGAACGAAGCTTTTGTTCATGTTTGGAAGCGTGGGAATGTTTCAGCTATGATTCCATTCCATAAAAAGTACTCTTAATTCCCTCGTAAATAATTTTAAGTGAATAAAAAGGGAAACAGAATGAAGAAATTGTCTTCTATATTTCCTTTTGCTAGTTCTCTGAGGACTGCTACAGAAAGATTCAACCAAGCTGAACGCTTTTCAAAAACAGCTAATCAGATCCAACACATAGTAATTAAAAAGCACAACCGCTGAACCAATAATTGTGTTTTGCGAAAACAGAATTCGATGCTAGCTTCTGCTCTCTGTATAACCGCAACTATGATCTGTTCAACTTTTGAGCCTTATAAATCTGGAGAATTATTTTGAGGCAAGGGAAGGAAACTTATAGAAACCGCAAAGAAGTAAGTTCTTATACATTGCCTTAAAGTTTTCCATCATATGTTGCACTTTGAAGATTTCCTCGCAAAGTTTTGGTGCTGTGCTTCATATACTATATATAGACCGTAAGCTCAGTGTTAATTATTAGTTCTACGTTAATTCTACTGACCTTATTTACACGTGGAACGAGGACTATTGAACACACAACACGAATACTACTCCAAATTGTTATTTGAAGAAAATATAGGTGACATTTTAAGGGATGCATGTAATTATTTGTATTCTGAAACTTGATGCCAAATTACTTACATCCACGCATATAATTCCTACATTAATTGTGGATATTAATTCAAATGTGTATTTGAACAAAATGGTTCTTTATCATTGCTTTCCATTGTTCTTTCTCGTTGCTCATAAGTGTCAGGATCGGATGTTTTCAGTTTTTAAACACTACATTATAGTTTGCGATTTTACTCTAAACAACATACATTTCCTTTCCTCCTAAATCATTCAATAAATGAGGTGATTTTATAGTTTTAATGGTACGTACGTAGAGAATAATACTTTTGCTCGCTACTTTATTAGTGCAGTGATGAACGAAGCGAGACTACTCAATATATCTATTGTTTGTTCAAGTGAGCGGGTTCGTGGATGCATTTTTTGTCTCATATAGAAACAAAATACAAAAACAGTAATCATTTTTAAGCCTTATCTTTTAGTTAAAAAAAAGATAATTATAAGTATAGGTTCAGAAGTAAGCTCCAACGAATTGAAAATAAAAGATTCTGGTTCATTTGCCTTAGGATCATGAGTGACTCTTCAGTTTATTCATGATTGACCCACGCGCTTTCTTTTTAAACAACTCGGGCAGCTGAGACTAACATGACACTGACAGGTTAATATTTTCAGTTTTTATTTGAACCTCTTAATGAGACAGCAATTAATGTCTTCCAGTTTATGACATCATATCAAGCAATTTAATCATTCCTGTTATATTTGTTATAAGAAGCGGATGTCCTTGAGACATCACTGGTTATTGTTGTCAATTCTTGTTTACCAGCAAACCAAAATGTTTTCCTTGTGAAAACTAGAGAATTTGAAAAGTCGGAAATAACAAAGCGCGTGCAAATCTTCTATCAAAGCTAGACTATCATCCAATATTTTAACAGTATTACTTAAGAAATACCAATACCTCTAATTGCTAGCTAGCGCTTGTTATTCCTAGCACTTAAAAACGTGACGACAATTAATTAATAAATCTTCCAAAATTCATAAATAGTTATTGAAATGTTTTCGTAAACCTTACTTTGTGATTAATTTCAAAGTCAATTTACCGCCCGTTATTATACGCTTGTCTGGAGAGCTTCTAAAAGTAAAGATTAATAAGATAAAACGTTAAATTCATATTAATGATTAAGTCTATATTTTTCCGTTCTAAGTTTTTTACTGAGCTGTGTATTGTTTAGAATTTACTGGGAACTGGAGATGTCAAAGAACAAACTTATTTCTAGATAGAAACATAACTACGTGTTGAGCAAACTTAACAACGTAAAGCCTATTAAATAAAGAAATACGAGGATATCCAGCAAGTGTTGGCTAGAATTAGCACCTGCAGCTAGCGTTTGGGTTGGACGAAAATAACGGTAATTGGAGTAGTTAATGCTTAGTTTTATTCTAGCCAATTTATGATACTCCTTGAGTTATCTAATTTGAGATAAAAAGATAACGATCTTTTGTTTTGACTTCCCAATTTACAAAGTTATTATGCATACAGTTTCAAGTGAATTCATATAGTTGACGGATATTAGCTGGTCAACACTCAAATGAACTACGATTCTCTGAGTCTATTTCTTAAACGAAACTGCTACTTCAAAATCTTCCACTAATATGCGCTTGATATAAGTTAAGTTTATGTTTTGCGTTTAGTATTACTGTTCAGAAGTATTTTTTGTTTGTTTATCTCTTCAAGTTCAAGGAGCTTTCATTTAGAAATTCCTTTCTTTCCAACTCTATAATTCCATCAAGCTTGAGGCTAATCAAGTTACTACAAAAAAATTTACATTGATTAGATTAGAGTGCAAGTAAAACCACAATCTTGCTTAGTATTCCGATCCTCTTAAATATTTTTTATTTGTACTTAATTTTGACCTGATCCAATTTTCCGAATCTTCCGAATGGTTCTGAAAATGTAAAAAGTATGCACATAATGCAGTTTATTGGTTTTTCTCCTTTTCCTGCTACAAAGACTAACTGCAGACTACAGAAAACAATAAAATCTTTATAATAGTGACACAATTTTCTGCGTTTCGCAAAAATCTATGTAACAGTAACACGACGGATTTTGCTGTGTTTATATCAGACGGCTTCGATAATTAATCTGAAAAAAGGTGTGTTAAGAGAAACCCTTATAAATTGCCTTAGGAGGTATAAAACTGTAGTGATGATATATTCGGAGGGTGCCAGCGAGTATCAATATAGATTATTTAAATCTCACTTAAAATTTTGATCTTGGAAAAATTTTGAGAAACCTCTCTTCTGCAGGGGAAAAAACCTATTTCAGCCTCTTGGAAAAGTTTGTTAAAATTTCCTTCGAGCTATTCACCACTTAAAAATAGAAAACTGTTCGCGCATGACCAATAGAGACAGTTAATTAGCTCTTCGACGGTCTAATATTTTAATAAAAGGATGAAGTTCTTCAAAAGGCTTTTGTTCCTGAGCAGTGTGTTTGATACAATGATGATAACAATCAGCTGCCATTATATTTGGAAGCCTGCTTCGGATGAGTCAGTTCACCAAATGAGATTTCAGTCGCATGTTATCCGTAACACATCCAACGACTACAGGTTGAGTGTTTTAAAAGTGTTAGCTCCAATTTTTAGCACTTTCTAATCTAGGTAAATACTATTTTTGACTTTTCAACACCACGCTCCCATAAGTCATAATGATTAACTGATTGGGTAATGAAGTGAAACGACGACATTTCAGGATGTGTCTACCTGTATGTGAAGTTGCGGACTACTTTTAACGAGTGAAGTAAGTTGTATGTTCATATCCTATTCCAATCTGTACACATAAATTGGCTCTTAAAATATTCATTAATTTCACTTCCAAAATGACTGACGGACTGTTTGACATTACTTCAAGCTAGCACGGATTTGGATCTATAATTTAACGGATAGTATACAGGCTGGAACTATGAATATGATGAATGTGGTACATAAATGTATATTGGTTCTATGGTCACCCATTCCTGTTACATCGCATCTTACTTAATCATTATTTTAGATACATCACTAAAAGAGTGGCATAATAAGTGTTTTACGTTGTACTGGAAGAGCAGACGCGAAAACCTGTGGCTTTGAGAGAAATTTTTTTAAAATCAATTTGCTGCTATAGTATTTGGTAGATTTGTTTTTCACTTACAAGTAATTCATAAAAAATGCTCGTAACACTGATCCTAAACACAAAAACATTTAATTTCAAGCTGTATAAGAACTAAATAAATATATGCTTAAATAGGCCGGCAGCCATAATATTTTGTCAGATGTTCGCTGATTTCCAGTCATATGCCCAAACTTTGAAAAGTTGTGGCCGTGGAAGATTTCTATTTGCTAAAAAGTACAGCTCAGTTCTGTGACTGCCAATTTATCCCAGAAGTTTACTTTTATGAGTAGAAACAGCGTCGACTACCTTGATTGCAGCTTGCACAGATTAAGTTTAAGTAAATTCTCCTTTGGGGAGCAGTATTTGCATCACAGTAGCTTGGTGTAATGACGGCTGGCCCCGGTGTGGTCATCGGAAAGGGCGGGAAATGTTCCCTTCTGTCAACGAAAGTTTGTGTGGAATTTCTCTCCGCATTTTGCGGTGGCTAGATGGCGCGAAAGGTCGAGCACAGCGAGCCGAAATAACCAACAATGTAAATAAAAATATATTGATTTTGTTTAATTAATTGGCCACTGATTTCACCGAATTTCTAACACTATAAATCAATTTTAAAAGAGTTTAATCAGCATTTCAAATGTGTATAAGGTATACAATTGGCAAAGTTTGTAAATTCCTGAACAACATGAAAAACGTAAAGAAAAACACTTTTAAAATTCTAGAAAATTGAATTTGTTCAGTCAATAATATAATGTAAAAGAATTCTAAAAAAAAAAGATCTCAGCAGGAGAGAAAACCTCCACTAATGTAACAGGCATGGAATAAAGATCAAACTGTTGGCAACTACGACTATAATTTTGTCACCTAAAACTGGGAGAAATAAAAACCAATATCTTCTTTAGTCTTTACAACTTTGCAAAAAAGTCGTGTAACAAATAAATATAATTGAGATAATTTTGCCACATCCAGCAATTTGTTGTTGAGAGAACACTGTATTTCATCACGGCCGATTGAGACGAGACAGTCAATCAACGCGTTGGAACTCCGACTTCCTCGGTAGACTCAAATTTAGTTCAATAATGGACACTGCGACAAGAAAAATGTTTTAAAATGCATTAGTGATTACTATGATTAGCTGATTACAGTTACTAGACTATGCTCTAAGTATTAATCGTGCAAAACATGGTACCAATAGAGTTAAAACCTGTCCAACAACATGTATAAATATTAATTAAGACTAATAAATCACATACGCCCCGTATAGCCATATCGGCTTTACACAAGAATTTCAAATACTGATGGCTATGCTATTAAAGATGATTGATTGGTATCTCTGCGGGATCCTTTAACAGAAATACGGCAAACAAGGGTTATGCAGAATAAAGCGAAATCCTTGTTAAACGTTTTACTTTGCAACCTGCTTCTATAGTTTACTCGTTTTTAAGGATTTCGTCCTTTCTTGGTTTTACTACCCCAACTGGCACTACAGCACTGGGCCATGGTAATGATTAAATACTCGTGGGGCAAAAATTAGTTTTTGTTTTCATTGAAATAATAAACATTCTAAATCAGTTATCCAATATCCCGTCGGATTATAAGGTTGCTTATAGAATTGGAACTTCAGCTAGAATTTGTAAAGTGTTTTGTAAAAACTATATGAAGTGATCGTTTAACGGTAATGTGCGAAGTTTAAGTAAGGAAACAATGAATATTGCATAAGACAAGCAACAGTGGATTTGAACGTGTGATCGAAAACGGTATGCCCTACTGAGTTCATACGTAGGTCATATATAGAGCTCGTCTGTTAGGTTCACTGCTGTTCTTGTAAATTGTTTTATACTGCGACTGCGCAGTAGTGACGGCAATCAAAACAATTGCAAAATAGAGGCGTGTTCATGTTTTTGATCCCGCTGGAGCTCTGAATTGTTTCAATCTTCTCAGATTCGTAAATACACTGGTTTACAATTGTCCTTTATCACTTACAAATAATTATTCAACCCGTCATTTAAACTAAAAAACTTTTCAAAACCGATCACTCATGACTTACTGGCGTTCTAAATAATATTTTATCGTTAAGTGAAATGAAATGTGGCTTAATAAACGGCTTGATTTTAGTTTTAAATTTGAATTTCATATAAAGTCAAAGAGTCACAAAGATCTAAATATCTATAAAAGTAAGACTTTTTTATCCAAAATCTGTATTCATTCAAACTAATAAACTGTCTAAATTCTAAACTATAAACGTTTCGAGTTATCATATACTTCAACTTCCCTAGTTATTCAGGATTTCATCTTAAGCTAAACAATTAATATTGGCATTTCAGGGTTGTATATTTGCATTCCCAGACTCTCACTGACGAAGAAAAAAAAACTTAAATTCATTCTAATAAAGCACATTTAGCTTATTGGAAAAGGATATCCTGGAATTAAAAGCAAATTACATTATGAGGCCCGATATCATTTAATACTTCTTATTAGAAAATAAGCCTGAAATAACGCCAGGCGCCCTCTGATTGGCTCAGTTTCCGTTCTGTAAAACTGAAAATAATTAACGGAATGACGTCACAGAACTTAAGAAAACCATTCTCGTATAATTCAATTCTGTGGTGTTTCCTATGTCATAACGTTTTATGTCATTGCCTAGAAACACATGAAAGCGAGGCTTTTTTAAAATTTCTTATTAGATAAAAACTGAAAAACGCAGCAAGAATGGAGGAAGTAACGGCGTATTTCTCAGCCATTTATCGACCTATTCATTTATATAATAATAATGATAATTATTATAGTAATAATAATAAAAATAATAACAATATCATCCTAGTTTAGGGGGCATTTCTCAAAATATTCTAATAAACACCGAGAGGACCTACAAGTGTGGGGTGATATATACCACGGTACCTACCGCCGTCGAAAGCATTGCATAACTGTTATTTATACCATCATAGCCACGAGCAATCTCAGTGGTTCAGAAATAGTGGATGCACGATCTTTTACACTTCAACGAAAATGGGTATTACCCTCGAAACAAATGGCGGACAAAGGATTCGTTTCCGACCGTCTCTGTCAATGAAAGAAAACAACCATTTTTGTCGATTGCCATCGGGTTTCTGGTAGTGGTACATAGAGTTAGAAACACTAATATAAAAGACTTATTCTGGTGGACATTGTTATCTCAGTTGAAATAGTTAACTATTGTACAGGTGCTTTTAAAATACTCAAAACGGAGATTTTGGAAGTTTCTCTTTTTAATGTAGTATCGCAAAAATGATAACAAACTCTTGTAAATTTTATTAATCAAGATCTCAACAACATAACAGCTAGAAATGAATTGAAAACGGTCCAACCGTTTAATACGGAGAGATATCCGTTCGGAAAGTCCGTGTAATTAAGCCGGGGAAGCTAAGAAAAAGTCATCACTAATTAAAATGCATCATTATTGTCTGATCTTTGTCTAAATAACTAGTTCTAAACAAGGGCGAGCGAGGTATTTGCGACAATCCGTCAAGAGGATGTTCTACTTATTAGATAACGATCCTGGATTAATCGCCAGGAAGGATCATGTAGTACTGGTAAATTATGCGCCTATAGTAACATCCCAAGATAACTTATTATATATAAACGCGGCTTCAAGCTTGATCGGAGGGAATTCAAAATACACAACAATATTACCGAGAGCTAGAAAAGAATAGTATCCCCCAGTTGCGGTTAATCATAGTAGTCATAGTATAACTAAAATGTACGCCGTAGTCTCAGTTTTGTCGTTCGAGTCGTTTATACCTTCAGGCTTCATATACCATTCAGTATTGCATGGTTGTTTTCATTCAAACACAGCGGAGGCCCGTGATATAAACAATAAACAGAATTATAACCGACGCTCGAACAGTCCATTACTCGAGAATAAATTATAATATAAGTACTATAAATTTATTTATTAATAGTTGATATACTTATCCAGCTAACTTGTAACTTTGTGTCTGTGTGACCCTGTGCAAGTGTTTCCGACTGAGTGTGTGTCCAACTGTTAAATCCTGATATGTCTACATATCAGTTATAACAAGATGCTCTTTATCTCATTTTATTGTTATATGCCGTGATCTTTTTAAATAATTGTTATTCAGACTGAGGAGGAATTATGAGCTGCTTAAAAGATACGATCTCTGACGTGACAAGAAAAATCCTGGTCTTTCGAACAAGTTTCCAGTCAAACTCAGCGTGGGTCGCCTTTCACCGATTCGCTTTATTTTCTCTCTGTTCTAGAGAGGTCACGTTAATTACCTACAGGCAGCTCGGCAAAAATTCAGAAAATATGGATATTAAGACAGGCATGGTTATGTAGGTTTTAACCGATAGGAGATGGATGTCACCTTTCAACGATAAATGGCCGAAATAAAATGAAGAAATCTTGATTTCGCCACGTAGGTAAAATGAAATATCATTTGAAGTTTGTTTAACTGACTCTTACTGCAAGACGTTTATATATAGTCTGCCTTCACTGTATAGATAATATAGTTCTAGAGGGCAATATTATGCGTTAATTGTTCTGTTAATTCGATATTGCCCAAGCCAACGCAGCAATTTACCTTCATGTTTATAAAACTAATCGGACTACTCTAGAACGAAAGAATGGCCAGTTAAATTTCCATATGGATCGACTGAGTGGAAACTATAACTCAATATCTTATCCGTTCAATTGCCTTTTACAATTTATTGTAAGTTTAACTTCATAAAACGTTTCAGTTTCTGAATAATTTGAGAGAGTGAGGAAAAAAAGTATGTGCAAAAAAGAGGGAATTTGACAGAGAAGGGAGTTTCCAGGCCTAGGTGAGTTGACTGTAGCCAAATTATTCGTCCTCAGAATTACGAAAAAGGGAACCAACGCTAGTAAGAAGTAATTCAATCACTCATTCTAAAATCGAGTGATTGTACCACGGCAGTTTTATGGGTGAAGTACACTGGACTGGGTGGAAACATTGACTGCATGGCAGCTTGAACAAAAAATGGCGGCTTAAAAATGCAAAGACGAGCAGTACTATTGAACTGACGCCATAGTTAATCGTTAGCAATAATGTTCAGTGGTTGTGCATACACATTTAATAATTTTTCTTTAAACGAAGTGCTCTTTCGATGATATGGAACTTTTAAATGTCTTTTTAGTTGTTGAGAGTTTTTAAAGTTAAAGTATTCGCATCGTTTGCCCTTCTTTTTTACATGTGGCTGTGTTTCATCACCTTCTGATTTAAGGGGAAATGGACGATGACACGTTCTGGAATGTGCAGATTAACTGACTGCCGCTGTCGAGATTAGTATTAACACAAATGCCATTAAAGGAAGTTATAATTACTAAGTACTTGGCAATGCACATTTTAGTGGTCTCTTTTCTAACTAATTTGACTGTTCTTCATCACGACTAGACTGTGTTCCGTTGTCAATGTGTTATAAGTTAAAGGTCTGAATTGTTGCCAATATATATCTGTTCGACATGATAATTCATATTTCTAATATGACTGTGATGTTGTACGTTTAACATTTGCATGTATATTCGATTCAGTATTGACAAAATGCAAGTGTATTTCATGCTCTATGAATGGATTATTTTTGGAAAAATTCAAAAAATGAAAAGTAAAGAGCTTTGTAATGGTAAGAGGAAATACGTGGCTTATTCTACTTTTCAGGCCGTGATTTTCAATTGCAGGATTGTATTGCTATTGGTTTGTCTTAAATGTTTGAATTGTATTTTAGAGTGTATATAATACAGAGGTATATTATATGAGTTCCATCAACACGCAAAAAAAGGAAATCATTTTAGTAAGTATCCTTTATAAAAACAAACTATAAGCATCAGAAGAATATTGCCCGGAGTTAACTTTTCCATTCCTTGTCTTGATTTATTACAATTTTGTTTATTGCTCAGTCAAACTGTGTGCTAATAATTCAGTTTTCGACATACATAAGCTGTATGTTTTGCTGAAAATAAATAACAAAACAGTTATTGATCATCAGACGCCGAGAGTGGATACCTAACTGTGTGCAATTCCACAATTGGTTTCGACCCTATTTGCACTTATTTGCTGTGTTTTCCGCAAGTACATATCGCCGCCTTTAATTGTCCTTTGTAGTGTTGCGAATATAAAGGTTTTCTCCTGAAAATGGAACGATCAATCACGAGACTGGGTAATTTGTAAGAACTATGCGTTTTCATCATTAATTAGTTCGATGTTATTAAACAAGTGTACGACTACCATAAGCCACGCTACCTAATCTGATGGTATATAAACCGCGTGATACATACTCAGTATAGCTCAGATTTGAAACTGGCTGAAGAGCGATCGCGACCGCAACCTAAGTATTTGATAATTGGCCACTGAAGCCTGGTCCCGGCCTAACCATTTGTTGGATCAATTGTTCAGTTTAGTTAATTTATTTTGCACTTATTTGGTTTACAGTGCAATCGTGTATACGTTCATATATAGTTTTTTTATATACTTATGGAGGGACAGTATAGAAGGGAAAATATAATCAACCAATTTAAACATAACTAACACCTGATTTAGAAAAATAGAGATGTTTGAGTTAATAAATAATGATGGAAGTTTTATTTTAATTTCAGGCAATCATTATATTGACGTGAGCTCTTTTCGTCGGTATAAACTGTAGAAAAATCTTTCAATGCATTTCATTTCGCACATCAGTTTTGCTACATTATACGAGAAGTGGCGTTTAGTTAAAAGATGTAAACAGATCGAGTTTTTTTTTTCTTTTTGAAAGATGACGCTTTTGCAAACGTTTATTGACATCGAAAGTTCAAAACAAAATTCTTGACGATTTGCCGGGTTATGATACATTTATGCAATTTGTTAAAATAATTTACCAACCATCACCTTCAGTAAATGAGCAACGATGAATTGCATTGCCAATATTACCTTTTGTGAATCTATTGCGGCATGAAATCAGAATAAGGAATATTTCTAAAACTAATTTGGCTGATGATAAGCGTTTATAAATATAGGCAAAAAAGTGTAAATTCGTTGACTGGGACATAGCTAATATAGATTATTCTTGATTTCACCAGTGCTATAAGTTTTAGACGATCGCAGAGCTTTCGGGTTCCATCCAGAGC
>JAODFW020736489.1:0-11500 GCA_027575235.2 Palythoa mutuki
AGCAAAGCGTCTACTGAGGAAGACCCAAAAGGAGGGGAAAGACCCGTATATCAGCATCCTGGAATATCGCAACACACCGATAGACGGGATTGGGTCACCTGCCCAACTCTTGATGAACAGACGTCTTCGCTCAATCGTCCCATCAACACCTAAGCAACTGGAGCCAACACTGTTTGATCATGCGCAGATCAGAAATACTCTGCAACGCAAGCAGCTGCTCCAGAAACATGCTTTCGACAAGCAATCCAGACCACTCAAACCTCTGAATGTTGGGAGCCCAGTAAATGTTCGCAAGCGAAATGGATCATGGGAACCAGCCGTGGTCACAGATATGGCAAGTACACCCAGATCATACATTGTGCAAACATCACATGGCGAATACCGGCGAAACCGGAAAGATCTACGTCCAGCCCCCAGCTGCAAGTTTGAACCTGATTTTGACCTCGATTCGACCAATGGAACTTCATCAGATCCAGCAGAAACAGACGAGCCCATCGTAGAAGACCAGCCACAAGCTGCAGTTGAGAATCGGGACCCTGTAGATGCAGGCCAACACCCATACGTTACGCGATATGGCAGGCAAATTAAAAAACCTGATAGACTGGATTTGTGAACTTGAACATTTACTGAGTGTATTTATTTGATAGATTTAATGTCATATATTAGAGTACTGGTATTTACTTAGAGACTGATAATTAGTCATAACCGAGCGAAATTAGCAGACCAAGTTATGTGTAACAGTTTATGCATGTGTTGGAATTAGTGTTGTAACATTTTCAGTTTCACATGCTTTGAAAAAAGGGGAGATGCAATGATCAGAACTCAGGCCCCCAAGAACTCTGCCACTTTACTTGCACCCAGGCCCCTGGAGTAGTAGTATATATTACGGGATGGAATATTTTCGCAATCGGCGAGTCTATTTCACTTGAGTCGATCTAGAAGTATGTTAGTGCAATTTAGTGCAGTTTAACGGTTGAGAATTGCAGAAAGTTCTATGTTTCACAGGAAAAGGTTTTAATTTATAAATAGCAATAAGTTAAATTACTCAAATTAACTTATATTTGTGGTTATTTAATTGTTAAAGAGAAGCCTGTAAAATTCAAGGTATAACGACATTTTAACCAGATAACTCTGCGATACCTGTGCAGTGCTATAACCACTTGAGCTATGAAGCCACATTTGCTGGGAGAAAATGTCACGGATTTCGTACCGCGGCTAAAACAATGACGTTGTGATACCTTCTTTGCGATTATGATTTAAGTAATAGACGTTTTGCAGCAGTTCACGTGGTTGGTCTGATCACGTGGTTTATATTTAACATACTAGAAAACAAACTATGTGACAAGACTCCATTGGAAGTATAAAACAAAAAAGATCAGACTTTTTTAGTTCAACTGTGTTTGGCCTTGGAAATTTGTTGCATTCTTCCAGTATGGTGTATTTTGTACCATGTCACGTTTAACTGCAAAGGACCTATTGTGAAAGAACAATCTGAAAAACAATTTCAGGCAAACGGGGTTCAAACACGCTACGGCTAACAAATTAAACTTTGTGTTAAAACTACATAAATCACCTTCTCAGATAATGGAAGAAAACATAATTACGACTTTTTGTGAAATAACGACACTTTTTCATCTTTCAAAAAGAACAAACTGACTCAGAAACTTGCTATAGTACTCTGTGATACAATTCTTTCAAAGTAGTTGTGTGCATATCAGTCACAACGTTAGTCAGCGGTAGGGTCTTAAAGTCGAATCCTTGTAAACGGACACCAAGATAAGACGGACATCTCAATAAAAAGGACACTAAATCTTGGTCCCTACCTTCTTCCAGTCCTTTACTGTATTGTAAGACGGACACCCCTCTAAGACAGGCAACGGACACTAAGATATCGAACGGACAGTGAAAACTTCCTTTATTATGTACAGTCGTTCAATTATATTTTGGCGTTTTGGTTGAGGCGAATTTTCTGAAGCATCTTAGAAAGAGGCCGAGGGGTTTGTCAGCAAGATTTTGGTGGCAGAAAACGACGAGGATGATGCAGATGTTGACATTGGGATTTGGACTTCTATTAAAACAACTGCAGAAACTCTGGGTCGTATGGAAAACTAGACAAAACCTACGGCCCAACTCCAAGACTGAAGATTACAAAATTGCCTAACAAACGCAATTAAAAATCGATTTAATTTTAAATGAGTGACCTATCAGCAGGTAAATAGTCGCTTCCTTTCAGCATTTTAAATACATCTTTTTGTTAACTGCAAAAACTAATTGCCCATTTATATAACGCATTTTGCAACGTTATTGTACATAGCTGGTAATAAATATATTCCAGCTTTCTCTTATTTTACAAAGTTTTCACCAACAAATACATATCAACTGACATTATGTTTAGGTTGACAATTATGTACGAGACTGGTGTCTCTATAAGATTGACAGTTTTGTAAGACTGGTTGAGGCCCAACCCGAAGATGGCCATCTTAAGAGGTTTGATTGTATTGTACTCTGTCGAAAAAATATAGCGGTGCAAGCGTTTTAAAAATTGGAATCTGGTTTTTCTTAAACATCTGCTAACTCAGAAATAACTTTTTGCAAATTATTGTTTGCGATGATCTATTTCTACGAAAACCACAAAACTACATTCCCGTATTATTTTTACTGTACGGTAGCGATATTGCTTTCTTTTCATTTGGGGATAAAGTGTTCTAAATATTTCTCATTCTCAATTAAAATAACACAAAGTACATTCCCGGTGCCCCAACTTACTTTGTAGTCGGTCCTCCTGGTCCTCCTGGTCCCCCTGGTCCCCCTGGACCTCCAGGTCCACCAGGACCACCAGGGCCCCCTGGTCCTCCAGGACCTCCAGGACCTCCTGGTGTTCCAGGTTTCTTAGTCGGTTTTGTTGTTGCACCACGACTTGGTTTAACAGTTGTTGGCCCACCTGGTCCTCCTGGCCCACCAGGACCGCCAGGGCCACCAGGACCTCCAGGCCCACCAGGGCCACCTGGACCACCAGGTGCTCCTGGACCTCCAGGTCTGCCTGGTCTTCTAGTTGGCTTAGTTGATTCACCTGGTCGAGGAGTTGTTGGACCACCAGGACCTCCAGGGCCCCCTGGCCCACCTGGCCCTCCTGGTCCCCCAGGACCACCAGGGCCACCTGGGCCACCTGGGGTTCCGGGCTTTCGCGTTGGTTTTGATGGCTGTGTTGAAACGCCAGGTCGAGGAGTAGTTGGTCCTCCAGGACCACCAGGTCCACCTGGGCCTCCTGGGCCACCAGGACCACCTGGTCCTCCAGGACCTCCTGGGCCCCCTGGACCCCCAGGACCTCCGGGCTTGCCTGGTTTTTTTGTTGGTTTTGTAGGCTGTGTTGAAACGCCAGGTCTTGGAGTAGTCGGGCCACCAGGGCCACCTGGACCACCTGGGCCTCCAGGACCACCAGGGCCTCCTGGACCTCCAGGGCCACCAGGACTTCCAGGCTTTTTAGTTGTTTTTTTAGGTTTTGTTGTAGGTGTTGTTTTCGTTGTGGGCTTTTTAGTAGTTTTTCCTGGCCCTCCAGGTCCCCCTGGTCCTCCAGGTCCTCCAGGTCCCCCTGGTCCTCCGGGACCACCGGGTCCTCCTGGTCCCCCTGGTCCTCCTGGTCCCCCTGGTCCTCCAGGACCCCCAGGTCCACTTGGTCCCCCAGGTCCTCCTGGTCCCCCAGGTCCTCCTGGAGTTCCTGGTTTCTTTGTTGGTTTTGTAGTTTTTCCAGGTTTGGGAGTGGTTGGCCCTGCAGGACCACCTGGACCACCTGGCCCTCCTGGACCCCCGGGTCCTCCAGGTCCACCTGGCCCACCTGGGCCTCCTGGGGTTCCTGGCCTCTTATCAGTTGGTGTAGTTGGTCTAGTTGGTATTCCAGGCTTTTTTGTTGTTGGCCCGCCTGGTCCTCCCGGTCCTCCTGGGCCTCCTGGTCCTCCTGGCCCACCAGGTCCTCCTGGCCCACCAGGCCCATTAGGACCTCCTGGTCCACCTGGACCTCCTGGACCCCCAGGTCCTCCTGGTGTACCTGGCTTTTTTTTCGTTGGTGTTGTTGGATAACTTGGGCCACCTGGACCTCCTGGTCCTCCAGGCCCTCCCGGACCACCTGGTCCACCAGGACCACCAGGGCCACCAGGTTTACCCGGTTTATATTTTGTGGGTGTTGTTCGTTGTCCTGGTTTAACAGTGGGACCTCCTGGTCCACCTGGTCCTCCTGGCCCTCCTGGTCCTCCAGGGCCACCTGGACCTCCTGGTCCTCCGGGTCCTCCAGGTCCCCCAGGTCCACCTGGTCCTCCGGTTCCACCTGGGCCTCCTGGACCCCCAGGTTTTCCAGGTTTTCTTCGCGTTGGCGTGGTCTTTTCTCCCGGTTTTGTAGTTGTAGGCCCTCCAGGTCCACCTGGTCCACCAGGACCTCCTGGACCTCCAGGTCCTCCTGGCCCACCAGGGCCTCCTGGTCCGCCTGGTTTACCAGGTCTTTTTGTTGGTGTTGTAGTTTTTCCCTTCTTCGTTGTGGGTCCTCCTGGACCACCTGGACCACCAGGACCCCCAGGTCCACCAGGTCCACCTGGCCCACCAGGACCCCCGGGTCCACCAGGACCTCCTGGTCCACCTGGCTCACCAGGTTTTCTTGTGGGTTTCGTGGTTTGTCCTCGCTTTGTAGTTGGACCGCCTGGCCCATCTGGTCCTCCAGGACCACCAGGTCCCCCTGGCCCACCAGGCCCACCAGGACCACCAGGCTTCCCGGGTTTAGTTTTGGTGGGTGTTGTCTTTTGCCCTCGCGCTGTAGTTGGACCTCCAGGGCCACCTGGTCCACCTGGTCCACCAGGTCCACCGGGTCCACCAGGACCTCCAGGACCACCAGGACCATTTGGTCCCCCTGGACCACCAGGTCCTTTCGGACCTCCTGGACCACCTGGACCACCAGGACCTCCTGGTCCACCTGGGCCACCAGGACCACCTGGAGTTCCAGGTTTTTTAGTTGGTTTTGTTGGCTGTGAGGAAACACCAGGACGGGGTGTAGTTGGACCTCCAGGTCCACCTGGTCCCCCAGGTCCCCCAGGCCCTCCAGGGCCTCCTGGACCACCTGGGCCGCCAGGGCCACCTGGAGTACCAGGCTTTTTAGTTGGTTTTGTTGGCCTTGTGGAAACACCAGGACGGGGTGTAGTTGGACCTCCAGGTCCACCTGGTCCCCCGGGTCCCCCAGGCCCTCCAGGTCCACCTGGACCTCCAGGGCCACCTGGTTTACCAGGCTTTTTTGTAGGTTTTGTTGTTTTCCCAGGTTGGGTAGTTGTTGGTCCGCCTGGACCACCTGGTCCTCCAGGACCTCCTGGCCCTCCAGGCCCCCCTGGTCCACCTGGACCTCCAGGACCTCCTGGTTTTCCTGGTCTCTTTGTAGGTTTCGTTGTTTTTCCAGGCTTATTAGTTTTTGGTCCACCAGGTCCTCCTGGTCCACCAGGCCCTCCAGGCCCGCCTGGACCACCAGGGCCACCAGGTCCCCCAGGGCCATTAGGGCCTCCTGGTCCTCCTGGCGATCCTGGTTTCTTTTTTGTAGGTGTAGTCGTTTGGCCTGGCTTTGTCGTTTTGGGCCCTCCAGGACCTCCTGGTCCACCTGGACCACTCGGGCCGCCAGGACCACCTGGCCCGCCTGGACCACCTGGCCCGCCTGGACCACCAGGTCCACCTGGCTTTCCAGGTTTTTTTGTTGGTGTTGTAGGTTTTGTTGTTTTACCACGCTTAGGGGTAGTTGGCCCTCCTGGCCCCCCAGGTCCCCCAGGTCCGCCAGGGCCACCTGGTCCTCCTGGACCCCCTGGCCCTCCTGGTCCTCCTGGTTTGCCAGGTTGGTTCTTTGTTGGCGTAGTCGTTTTACCTGGCTTAGGGGTTGTTGGACCACCTGGTCCTCCCGGTCCGCCAGGACCACCAGGTCCTCCCGGACCACCAGGTCCTGCAGGCCCACCTGGTCCTCCTGGCCCACCAGGTCCTCCTGGTCCACCTGGATCACCAGGCTTCTTGGTTGTTGGACCACCAGGCCCACCAGGTCCTCCAGGTCCTCCGGGGCCACCAGGTCCCCCAGGACCACCTGGTTTTCCTGGTTTTCTAGTTGTAGGTCCACCTGGACCGCCTGGGCCACCAGGACCACTGGGACCACCAGGTCCACCAGGACCACCTGGACCTCCAGGACCACTAGGACCTCCAGGCCCACCGGGCCCGCCAGGACCTCCAGGTCCTCCTGGGCTTCCGGGTTTTTTAGTTGGAGTTGTAGGTTTTGTTGGTTTGGTAGTCTTTCCTGGTTTCGGCGTAGTTGTTGTTTTTGGTCCTCCAGGTCCTCCAGGACCGCCTGGTCCACCTGGACCGCCTGGCCCACCTGGGCCCCCTGGTCCACCTGGTCCT
The DNA here is from genome assembly GCA_027575235.2 of Palythoa mutuki. Taxonomy (NCBI): domain Eukaryota; kingdom Metazoa; phylum Cnidaria; class Anthozoa; order Zoantharia; family Sphenopidae; genus Palythoa; species Palythoa mutuki. The sequence continues at coordinate 6,403 of JAODFW020736489.1, forward strand.
CCTGGTCCTCCAGGGCCACCTGGTCCTCCGGGACCACCAGGTCCACCTGGTTTACCAGGTTTCTTTTTAGTCGGTGTTGTTGGCCTTGTTGGTACGCCTGGGCGTTTTGTGGTTGGTCCACCTGGTCCTCCAGGCCCTCCTGGTCCTCCTGGCCCACCAGGCCCACCTGGTCCTCCTGGCCCACCTGGTCCACCTGGCCCTCCAGGGCCACCGGGTCCTCCAGGACCACCGGGTCCACCTGGTTTACCGGGTTTATTTTTAGTGGGAGTTGTTGGTTTTGTTGGTTCGCCAGGGCGCTTTGTAGTGGGTCCACCTGGCCCTCCAGGCCCTCCAGGTCCACCTGGACCTCCTGGGCCTCCAGGTCCACCAGGGCCACCTGGACCGCCTGGTTTACCAGGTTTATTTTTAGTGGGAGTTGTTGGCTTTGTTGGTACGCCTGGGCGCTTTGTAGTTGGTCCACCTGGTCCTCCAGGCCCTCCAGGTCCTCCTGGGCCTCCTGGTCCTCCCGGGCCTCCAGGACCACCAGGTCCTCCTGGTTTACCAGGTTTCTTTTTAGTAGGAGTTGTTCGTTTTGTTGGTTCGCCTGGACGCTTTGTAGTTGGACCACCTGGTCCTCCTGGTCCTCCAGGCCCTCCAGGGCCCCCTGGACCCCCGGGCCCTCCAGGTCCACCAGGACCACCTGGTCCTCCCGGACCTCCAGGACCACCAGGTCCGCCTGGTTTACCGGGTTTGTTTTTAGTAGGAGTTGTTGGCCTCGTTGGTACTCCTGGGCGTTTTGTAGTAGGTCCATTTGGTCCTCCAGGCCCTCCAGGTCCACCTGGACCACCTGGTCCTCCCGGACCTCCAGGACCACCAGGTCCGCCTGGTTTTCCAGGTCTATTTTTAGTAGGAGTTGTTGGTTTTGTTGGTACACCTGGACGCCTTGTAGTGGGTCCACCTGGTCCTCCAGGCCCTCCAGGTCCACCTGGACCACCTGGTCCTCCTGGCCCTCCAGGACCACCAGGTCCGCCTGGTTTGCCGGGTTTCTTTTTAGTTGGTGTGGTTCGTCTTGTTGGTACACCTGGGCGTTTTGTAGTTGGTCCACCAGGTCCTCCAGGTCCTCCTGGTCCACCTGGTCCACCAGGTCCACCTGGTCCTCTTGGCCCACCTTGTCCACCCGGCCCTCCAGGGCCACCTGGTCCTCCGGGACCACCAGGTCCACCTGGTTCACCAGGTTTATTTTTAGTGGGAGTTGTTGGTATTCCTGGGCGCGTTGTAGTGGGCCCTCCTGGTCCTCCAGGACCTCCAGGTCCCCCTGGACCACCTGGTCCTCCTGGACCTCCAGGACCACCAGGTCCGCCTGGTTTACCGGGTTTCTTTTTAGTAGGAGTTGTTGGTTTTGTTGGTTGGCCTGGGCGCTTTGTTGTGGGACCTCCTGGTCCTCCTGGTCCTCCAGGTCCTCCAGGGCCGCCTGGTCCCCCGGGCCCTCCAGGTCCACCTGGACCGCCTGGTCCTCCTGGCCCTCCAGGACCACCAGGTCCACCTGGTTTACCGGGTTTGTTTTTAGTTGGAGTTGTTGGTCTTGTTGGTACGCCTGGACGCTTTGTAGTGGGTCCCCCTGGCCCTCCAGGCCCTCCAGGTCCACCTGGACCCCCTGGTCCTCCTGGTCCCCCAGGACCACCAGGTCCACCTGGTTTACCGGGTTTGTTTTTAGTAGGAGTTGTTGGCCTTGTCGGTATGCCTGGGCGTTTTGTAGTGGGCCCACCTGGTCCTCCAGGACCACCTGGTCCTCCCGGCCCTCCAGGACCACCAGGTCCGCCTGGTTTACCAGGTTGGTTTTTAGTAGGAGTTGTTGATTTTGTTGGTTGGCCTGGGCGCTTTGTAGTGGGACCACCTGGTCCTCCAGGCCCTCCAGGTCCACCTGGACCACCTGGACCTCCCGGGCCACTAGGCCCTCCAGGTCCACCTGGTCCACCTGGTCCTCCCGGCCCTCCAGGACCGCCAGGTCCACCTGGTTTACCAGGTTTTTTAGTAGGAGTTGTTGATTTTGTTGGTACCCCTGGGGTTTTCGTAGTGGGTCCACCTGGTCCTCCAGGCCCTCCAGGGCCTGCAGGGCCTCCGGGTCCTCCGGGCCCTCCTGGTCCACCTGGCCCTCCTGGTTTTCCTGGTTTCTTTGTTGGTTTCGTAGTTCTACCTGGTTTTGGTGTAGTTTTTCCTCCAGGTCCGCCAGGACCACCTGGACCTCCAGGACCACCAGGTCCTCCTGGACCTCCCGGACCTCCTGGACCACCTGGTTTACCTGGCTTTTTTGTTGTAGGTCCACCTGGACCTCCAGGCCCTCCAGGACCACCCGGTCCTCCTGGAGATCCTGGCCGTTTAGTAGTTGGTCCTCCTGGTCCTCCAGGTCCGTTTGGTCCTCCTGGACCTCCTGGTCCACCTGGACCTCCCGGACCACCTGGTCCACCTGGACCGCCAGGACCGCTTGGTCCTCCCGGTCCTCCTGGTCCTCCTGGCCCACCTGGGCCTCCTGGTCCTCCGGGCCCTCCTGGTCCACCTGGTCCCCCTGGTTTTCCTGGTTTCTTTGTCGGTGTGGTTGGTCTTGTAGTCTTACCTGGTTTTGGTGTAGTTTTTCCTCCAGGTCCGCCAGGACCACCTGGTCCTCCAGGACCTCCAGGACCTCCCGGACCTCCCGGACCACCCGGCCCCCCTGGTTTGCCTGGTTTCTTGGTTGTAGGTCCACCTGGACCTCCTGGACCGCCAGGGCCTCCAGGCCCTCCAGGCCCACCAGGTCCTCCAGGAAATCCTGGGCGTTTGGTAGTTGGTCCTCCTGGTCCTCCAGGTCCGTTTGGTCCCCCTGGTCCTCCCGGTCCACCTGGACCTCCTGGACCACCTGGTCCACCTGGACCTCCCGGACCGGCAGGTCCTCCTGGTCCTCCTGGGCCTCCTGGTCCGCCAGGTCCGCCTGGCTTACCTATAAACAATTATATCAATGAACGATTGTAAGACTTTATCACAAAACGTTTAAAGGACGGAATATACTCATACCTGGTTTTTTGGTTGGTTTGGTAGGTTTGGTTGTTTTTCCAGGTTTGGGCTTTGTTGGTCCGCCAGGTCCGCCTGGTCCACCAGGTCCGCCAGGTCCACCTGGGCCCCCAGGGCCACCAGGACCCCCTGGTTTTCCAGGTTTTCCTGGCTTACCTGGTTTTCCAGGTTTTCCTGGCTTGGGTTTTGTTGGTATTGTTGGTTTGGTTCCTGTGAAATCGAAAACACACTTTCCATTTTACTTTGCTGCTTTAAACTCTATTTAAGTGACAAAATTTGATTTAAACGACATAAAAGAATAGATATAATAGTGCTATCAGCATTTAGGCCACGTGATCATCGTGAAAAAACATAAATTGGTACGTGTACATTTAGATGATAATACAAATGCAGAAGCAGATGTTGATGTGTGCTTTGATTATTACAGTTTTTGTTCTTTTTTTGCTGGGTACCTTTAATTTCTAAAGTTAAAAGTAACGAATTGTTTGTATTATAAAAAGTATCTAAGAAAATTACCGGGCTTTCCAGGTCTTTTAGTGGTTGTAACTGGACCAACACAAACGCAGGGTCGTTTACTGGCAGGTTTTAAATTTCCACCAGTCTCTGTGAAAACAAAATTTTAATATTTAAACGTTACAAACTCATGCTCATTCCTGTTAAAGTTTTAATTTTGCAACTATAGCAACAAACCAAATTGTATTTACGCTCAATATTTTACAAAATACACGGTATCAGAAGGAAACTACAAACTGATAGTGAAGGCGACTAGTAAATAACCGTAGGGACAAAAGCCGACACCCTGAGTGAGCTCAAGTTTAATCATTGTGAAACGTAACATAAATTAAAACTTAATTTTCTTGTCGCTCGACGTTTTGGAACTGAAACTTGTGAAACTGAAACGGTGCACTCTAAGAATAAAGGTACAGTGGTCGAAAGTTTCTTCATAGAAGACTCCCTTCTCTTCTTCGTCGCAGCTGGCATGATATTAAAGCGGAGTTTGTCTTCTGTTTTTGGTGTTGGTGCTCAACGGTCCACAAGAGCCAACCTACCTGCTCATGACAGAGTCAGTAGTGTATCAAGCCTTTCTGGCTGCTCTGCTGGTATGAACATTTGGGACCTGGTACGGTTCACAAAATCAGGTCGGAATTTGCATTTTTTATGTGTTTTTGTTGGCAATGTCGCCAACGAAATTGTCGGTTTCCTCAAGGTTCGGCATTATCAACAATTTCAAATTTAAGACGACGTTCTCTTACATGTCTGCATGTCTGGGAATAAGCCAAAATTAGGTACGTCTTCTTCATATTTACGATTATAGTAAGGCAAAAATTACTGAATATTTTAAACATTTTCGCCAAGTTCAGTTTCCTGCAAAATAGTGAAAACCCGGAAACAATTTTTCACCATATATACCCGCCAAACCGATGATCCACAAATTTGCCCCCCCCCCCCCCCATCCCCCTCAACCAAGGTGGATCATTAGGGATTCCCCCGGGCGGATTCATTAGGGATTTCGCCCCCCTCTGGATATTTTGCTCCCCCATCCTCCCGACAACGTTTCTTCAAACACTTCGTTCAGCTTGTTAGCAGTTGCTTCCAACGTTAGCGGCTCACCTGTTAGTGTCAAATCACAAAGTTTAAATCGCAAGACAAATAAAAAATATAATTCTGACCAACGGCCGCTGTCGCTGATCGTGTTGCGAAAATTAATTCAAAGCTTAAGGAAACTGAAATTTCAATTTTAATTTCAGCGTTTACTGTTTACCGTTTATCATGAATCACTCTGTTAAGAGTCTCAAGCCATCACTCTATATCCATTTTTCATCTTTCACGGATGACTGTTTTCTTTCTTTTAAGACTGTTTTTTATAAGCAATATTTGTCAGTTAATGCTTTTCTGACATCGGAAGGCCACGTTAGGCCTTTGAGAAAGAGTGTAATGTTGCATTTATCTTTTTTTCTTTTAACAAAAACTAGGTCAATTTATTATGGCGCGTTTTTAGCGTCAAAATTCAAACCTTCAATTCAAAGTTGCAAACCTTCAATTCAAAGTTGCAAACTTTCATTTCAAATTTGCAAAT
>JAODFW020737518.1:0-11500 GCA_027575235.2 Palythoa mutuki
TATAACTGAACAGACGCACAAAAACATGGAATCTATTTGTTTTATATAATAAAAAATTAAAAAATTTATAATGATGATGTCAAGCGTGCGTCTATCCTCTAATAGATCACAGGCGAGAACCAATCAAAATGGGAGAATCGCTTGGGTTATTGTATAAATACTAATAGTACATTGTGTGTGGTGCATGTATGCATAATTTGTGTTTAAACTATATAATATATAATTATGATTATGAAAAAGGAGGCACTTAATAAAAAGAATACAAACCTTGGGCCATGAAGGCTTCAGTTTACAGCTTCGATCAGCTTTCTCAAGAGCCTCTTCAAATCTCATTAAGGATGAAAGTGTGAATGACAAATTACTTTGAAGAAGATAGTCTGAGGAATCTGTACAAAAAGAAAATTAATATTTTACAATGGAACAAATATAATTTACTTTATCAAAAGTTTGCTGCAATTAACTGGCATTTTTCCTCTAATGATATTCCTTTTTAAACACTAAAATTATCAAAGATGAGATTTTTGTAAATTCATTGGCAATGGCAATGTCAGTTGTTGATATCATACCTCGCCAGGAAGCGAGGCATGAAGTTTACGCTAAAAACTTAACTTCAACTACATACTCAGTAAAAAGCAAAAACATTTTCTTTATAATAAATTGGCTAATATTTACAGCTTTTAATTCTGTTTCCATTCGTTCAGTTTATGTGCAAAGAATTCTGTGCCTCAAAATATAAATAGTTGTACGAGGCAGGAAACAATACTATAATGAAGAAAAAAATCATGCCCCACGGATCACCTGCAGATATGTTGCCAGGATGATGAGTCCCGGTGGTGTAGTGGTTATCATACCTGACTAGAGACCAGGAGACATTGGTTTGAGTCCCAGTCGGGGCATGTTCACTGACTTTTTTCTGAAGAGTATGTCAAATTTAATATTCACAGCATTCTATTCCTATTTGTTCAGTTAATTACAATGTGCAAAGCCTTCATTCTATGCCTCACACAATTTAAGTTTTATGGGGAAAATTTATTTTGAATAATTTTAACAGAAAATAGATCAATTATTTCAGACCTTTCAATGCTTTTTTTTTAAATCACTCATCACGTATGCCTATACATTTATTGGTCATTTTCACACATTTTCCAAAAAATTGAAATATTGAGTTCTCGTGCAAGATTTTCATGCCATTTAACATGATGCTATCAGTCACTTGGTGGAAAAGTAGGGCAAAAATGGCATTGTTCTGAAGGTCAAGATGCTTGAACAAAACTGTGAAAAAAGAATTTTTAGCCATTCTGGGGAATGTAATTTTCAATTCTATACTATATCCAGTGAAATCTTTTATGCATTTTTATTCTCAAATGTTGACAGGTCTGCATGTTATTCATATTTTGATTTTTAAAGAGTAAAGAGTGCATTTTATATATTATTTTATTATTATTATTATTATTATTATTATTATTATTATTATTATTATTATTATTACAGAGTGCTGAAGTTGAGACTTATTCAAAGAGTGAGATTTTTAGCCAAGCGAGCACCAAGACTTGACATTTCATAAACAAACCTTAATTACTGTAAAAGTATGGGGAAATCCAGTTTTCAAAATTGAAACTCTAACTTTATAATATATTTTTAAAATCAATATTAATATTATATTCCTCTCAATTTAAAATGGAATGAAGGTATAATCATGACCAGTTCAAAAAGCTTAATAGTCCGTATGGCTACCTGTTCAAAAGTGTCAGTCCATATGAGATCTAGACTGAAATGCTTAGCTTGTTGCAGCGTGAGAGCGTGACATTCCATCAAAATGTGTCAGACTCACACTCATGGCAAGAGACTTGAAAGCTCTTGTATTAAGTACACCATAGGTTTATTTGTCTACAAGGTTACCTAGATAATTCTTTTTGGTTCACTACTCTAAGATGACTAGATCCCTGATTTTCAACAGTATAACAGGAAAGTGATCCTTGCATGGCTCAAACTTTCATGGCCAATCATAATAGTGATAGATCCAAAATAATCCAGATCCAGCATATAAATCAAGCTGTATTTTAGCAACTATCAAAAATCATGACCTTAGGTCAACAGTTTTTCACGAGATGCTAATTCTAAAATATTCCCTGGGGAACATGCTTGTATACATCTTTCCTTTAAATAACAATAGAAACTGAATAATTAGTTTTTGAGCACTTGAAACAAACAAAAAATATTTAAAAGCACTTGTTGTTACTTTTCTGCATCACTTTTCCTGAAGAAGTTTTGAAACCAACCAAAACGTCGGGGTTACTAAATATAAACTGATGCTCAATATAGAAAGTTTACTCAGTGTGTATGTCTCCCCTCCCCCCAGCCCCCCTTTTCACATTTCTACTCTGATTTGCCCTTATTATAATGTGCAGAATGATACAAGAGTGCGAATTTCTGCAATATAACCAAACCTAGACAAGTGAACGTTTCTCAGAACATAACTTAGTTACTTTAGAGCTTTAACGGATACATATACCTAGTGTATCTAGTGACCATTTTTCTTGTCTCCTAACTATATCTCTACAATTCAGGTTCGAAATTGAGATTGGCATAAATGCTTGTTCTCGATTTTATTTCAAGTAATTATTCCCAGAGTACTCCAGTTTTTCTAACTCTAATTCTGCAAAATTAACTGATTAACTTCTGTTAAACAACTTGTACTGTATTAAAATAGCTCTATTTATATATAAAATAAAGCTTGTGTTACCTTTATGAATGGAATCATCTAATAGGATGTGTATATGATTAAATTTAAATTGTTTTTAAAGAATTTTTGGAGTATTAAGACGGTTAAGTTAGTTCAAGGCAAACGGCGTTTTTTTAAACATTAAATTAGATAACTTGTAAATATCTTCACGTGACAACATCTGGCCAAATTCAATCTAAAGTTATGTAACTTTTTATATCAGAAAAATGTATGAACAGTTTTATTTTGGGCTTTACTTTAACTGAAGTTTTACGTTTCACTTTTATTTGGCATACTTATAAAACGATATCTTGAAGGGCTCAGATGACTGTTGCAATTTAAAGATGTATAAAACAGAAAACCAAATCAACTTGCCGTGACTTTCTGCCTCCTCGTACTTTGACAAAGCCTGGGTGAAATCCTTACGAGCGAAGTACAGGTTCCCTTCCCTTCGAAGTTGAACGCTCTTGCATTTATGTTGGAAGTATTTCATTACAAAAGCTTGTAACGTAACATTGTACTTCTTATTTTCAAGAGAAAAGTTTTCGCCACAAACACTGCACGTTTTTCGTTTTCGATTTTGCAGGCAATTGAAACAAGTTGAGTGACCGCAAGATAGCGTCACTGGTTCGTACAGCATCGACTCGCAAACCGCACAACTAAGCAATCCCTGATCTTTTGTTTCTTCTTCGGACGCTACAACTGAGCTCCTGGCAAATTCTGTGAGACCAAATATGAAGTTAGCTAAATGTTCTGACTCATACTCTTGCCTCTCTGATAAAACTTTCTTGTAGTATTCCATAGCTTCTCTCAATTGTCCCATCAAAATTAGGCAGTCTGCCTTGCCCAGTAAATACGCTCTGCAGTATTTCTGTTCTAAAAGCACATTGTAACCATCCAAAGCTTTCTCATAGTTCTTTTGAACAATCAATTCTCGAACTTCCTCTTCCATGGTGAACAAAAACTTTGATCGCTTAATGCCGCATTGAGAATTTTATTTGCTGTTTATAAACATGCACCTTCCTTCTATTTTCGTCTTTCAATTGGTCCATGCTATTGGTCACTGTTCCTGAACATCTAATGACCGCTGACTCGTGTATGTTATGCAATCAGCCGGCTCCGGGCACACACTCGTATCCTCCTACAGACTTTCCCACTTAAATATGGCGGAAGTGATCAGACCGCAGTGAACATAACATCATTTTACGTAACAAACCATGTTTACCTTTCTCCAAAACTGTTGTCAGCTCGTGTTTTGTGTATTCTGTGTATGCTTGCCATCATTACCTTTGAAACAGTTAAAATTTAAATCTAAATTTGAACACTCGGTACGCGTACTGAAAGTGAAACGGCAATCAAAAACACCTTTCGGACGACAGACAATATCGTCGTTCTTCAGAGTTAAGTACCAGTGTAAAGTACCCTGAAGAAGTGCCATAATCCGAAATGCTGTGTTATATTTTCTTATGGTCTTTAACTGAAATTTGAATTTTAACTGTTTCTATCTAAACGACGAAGTAGCCATCGCCATTTCAATACTAGCTTTGGCCTCATTACGTAACTTACAAGGCTTTTGCGAATATGCATCATTACGTTGTCATTAAAATTACAAATTGAATATCAGATTTTTATGATTTATGATTCTATAAACTTTTTATAAAAAACAGCCGAGGGTTCACTTTTAAACCATGAATTTGCCGAGGGTTCACTTTTAAACCATGAATTTGACTTAAGCAATTTAGGGAAGGTTTGATGCGTTTTCGAGAAAATTCAAAAATATTTTAGCAATGCAGACCAAACAAGGTCGTCGTGCCTCGTGGCTCACGCTGTGATCAAAAGGCCAGGTAACAGCGCGTGACAGGGGGTTTTATGGCAAATGACCAAGAATTTCAAAGAATAAACGACCGCAGCTCTTCCATTGAATTGAATATCCGCGTTCTGTTAACTGTTGAGTAAAATGTTATGAATCTTATTTTAAAAACTTTCTAGCCTACGGACATTATTTGAAGGCCTCGATGGCAATGCAGTCCTCTCGGGGAAATGAGGTTCTTTGTTCAAGCTGAATATTTTTTTATGTCTTTTTCATAGCCATATCTAAAACAAAGAACCAGATTACATTGTTAAAATACTGAGACCATCGATTAACATTTGTCAGTACAGCAAGCCGAGATTACTATTGTCATAATGGCGTGTTTTCCAACTCCGCATAAATTAGATTTTACCACCGGCAGGGACTGCTCGAGATCTTTAAAAAAATCCATCTATTCAAAACTTACAAAAATTTTGTCGTTCATAAAACTTAAAGTACTGCGTCAAAAGTTTTCTTTATTCAAAAGAAAACTTAACTGAAAAGGATAAATCGTGAGCAATTTTCAGAATTTGTTTAAACTTTCTTTGCCTGATGAACCGTTTGATATGTATTTGTAAAACATCTAACCTGCGTTGCAGCAGGCCCACGTTCTGTCAACGGAAAATGTTACCGTAGAGTATCAGCGACGCAGGCTATAAAATCTAGGAAAAAAAACCTCGGTTTCATTTAGATTTTTTCAATTTTTGTCAAATTTCTAACGAACGCAACCGTCTTTGTTTGCTACAGACGGAAGAAACGAAATTTCAACAGCTCCATTATTAAAATCAATAAAAATCAATTATCAAGTACAGATAAGGATGTCTTTATCAACGGCTATTTTACAAAAAGCCTCTTCTACAATATTCTCAATTGTGTGCATTTTTATTCAATCTTGTAAAACTTTTCCGCGGGTCACTGTCGAGCGCGACTCGATCAAGCTCCGCATAATATATATATATATATATAATGTATCCCAGTACCGTAGTATTCATTTCCAAGTTTTTACCATATACCCTCTCTCTTTTTAAAGCCGTGCCAGATCCTCAAGACTTTATTATTTGTTCAATTAAAAGACCAGATGGACTGAAAATTGAGTGAGCCGTGAAAAGACCAGGAAGTCTCAAACATTGCGTCTATTAGGTCATCTATGCTCCTTGCATTGACAGCCCAACTTCAAGAGGTTTCAAGATATTATTTTCCTTCTTTGTGCTACAATGGTGTGTACACGTGACTAGAGAGGAATCATGGACTGTCATGCGCGTGACCACAGGATTCCAGATGTCGGGATGTTGCGCGGTCAGGGCTGGTCACGACTTTTAGTCACACGCACAGGTTTCTGGGAATGTTCAAGTTATCGATATTCTTTTCTTGCGGCCTCTACTCCGTGTGAACGTGATGAATCAGTTAAACGTTCATGGCAAAGAGCAAGGAAATGGGCATTTGCAGCTAGAGGTCACATGGTATAAAACCCAACATATTGGTGAGGAAAGCATGTGAAAGGGGAACCACTAGGAAATGTAAAACAAAGAAAAATCACACTTTTCTAGTTAATCGTATTTTGTCTTGGAGTCTGACACGTTTTTTTTGCGTTCCACTATGGCGTATTTTGTACCATGTGACGTATGTACCACATGACATAATCATTTGGGAGTCGAGTGTCTTGAGATAAAAAAATTGTCAGCCTTGTAGATTTTACAGCTGCATGGTTAGCGCGATGGTAAGATCTCTGCCCTCTAGACACAAAGTCCCGGGTTTAATTTAAAACCCGGCTTAGCTGAGCGTTGGACATTTGTATGACCTTCTTTCTACCAAAGATAACTCAGCTTTCCATGGCTGTGAGGTTAGCAAAGGCCGTGTTACACGAGTCAACTTGCAACGACGATTTTCCGCGTAACAATGTTGCGTGTTGTGTTGCGAGTTTTTGAAACCAATTCAAAAACTCTCAACATGTTGCGCGAGCCCAGTGTTGTGCAGACAATCGTCCCCGGTGGCCTGTTACACGAGGAACAGTTTTCCACGATACGGTGTTGCGCGAAAATCGTTGTTGCAAGTTGGCTCGTGTAACACGGCCTTAAAATGAGTACAGCAACAACAACAGTAGTTTAATTTATTCACCTGAAATAGCTTCTGATGGGAGATAACTTAAAAGAATTTTGCTGGCAGATTTTATTTAATTAATGGCCATGACGCTGAAATAACAGTGAGTTGTCAAGGGCGCAACACAGCAACAACAATCTTTATTTCGCTTTTGTACGAAAATACATGTATTTATATAATAGAGAAAGGATACACACTCAGCAGCGTTTCACATGTGTTTCTTTGACTTCTAGTTCTTTTAAAACCCGATACACTAGCCGACCCTTGTTTATTAATAACTGACACCTAAAATGCGTAAAGTAGGTAGAGCAAACGTTTTAGCGTGTCGGGCATGTCATTTTACTGAGAACTCGCCTGGCCGAACAGTCCGACATTTTGGATTTTAATACCACCCTATCCACAATGCCTTGCGCGCGTTCTGTTGTGATAATTTATTCGCGTTTCTTGACCCTGTCGGAGACGGGTAAAATATTGCAGCGTCCGGGGCAAACTGAGTCTCTTTCATTGGAGGTCGAACCGTATCAGCATTTTTGGCATAAACAACCGTCCCAATTCAGTGTTGTCATACTGAAATGGATCCCTATAGATTTCATTCCCTCAAGACTACTCGAGTTTCCAACTAAAAGAGAGTTAGAATTTAACTGTCAACCGATCTGTTGAACTGATAAAGCTTAGCGATAATTTTGTTGTTTTGAGTTCTCCGGTTTGAAGCAGGGACCTTTAGATCTTCAGTCTAACGCTCTCCCAACTGAGCTAACATGGCAACGATGAATGTTGATAATAAATAGTCAAGTACTTTCATTATTTATCAAACAAACAAAAACAAATGATATAAAAATGATACTGCCGTCTCCCGGGATTGTTCAGAATCCTGCGAGTTCTCCGGTTTGAACCAGGGACCTTTAGATCTTCAGTCTAACGCTCTCCTGACTGAGCTAAGACGGCAGCTAACAACGTAGAGAATGAAATTTAAATGCATTTTAGTTGAAGAAAACCACATAAAAAAAGATTTCGTTAAAAAATACCGTCTTCCGAGATTGCTCGGAATTCCTGCGAGCTTTTGAATCTTAAGATCTTCAGTCCAACCATCCCCTAACTGAACTAAGACTGCAACTATATGCAGATTAATTATACGGTTCTTACTGGTTCTTGAACCACTTCAAATAAACATACAATACATGTTATCAGCTTGTTAATACAATTTTCAAAATTAACAAAGTTAGCTACATTCTTTTTAACATGTTTTAGTGAGTCGTGTCTTAAAAGAGTCGAGAATTAAAAGTATAAAAAAAATAGAAGCTATACATTGCTTGACACAGTTTGCTATCAAATCGGGTGTTTTTCGTTAATGCCTTATGGCGCGTTGTCTTGATTTTGCAAAAGTCATCAGAGCCTATTTTTCTTCTCCTTCATTCAAATTTTTCAAGTTTTCGCTTATGGTTGAAGATGTTTTGTTATAGGAAATTCCCATGACAGCATCGATACTGGTTTCATTATTGTGTGCAGCACAATAGCCTAAAGTTCGCAGATATTTGGATTCCTTAATGAAAGATGAGCTTCGACTTGCTGTAAAACTTAATTCGGAGCGATAAAACTTACGCTTGTGAACCGATGGTCTCGCAGCGATTGAAAAAGTCAATTCAGATCCTTTCATGTTACCGCAAATACAAGCTTGTTTGAATCCTTGACGAAAGTTCTTATTGAACAGCGCGTATAAAAATGGATTAACAGCGCTGTTTGAGTGGCCGAGGAACAAAGCAAGAAAGTAAAATGTGCCGTCAAAAGCAACACAAGGATATTTGTTACGTGCAAAGAAAATCAAGAACTGAAACAGCCACAGCGGCAACCAGCACAACGCAAATATGATTATGACTGCCATCAACATTTTCACAATTCTCTTCCTGGACGCTCGAGTTCTCCTTGCGTTTCTATTCGTTTGTTCCCCTGGCAGTTTTCGGTACCACAGCTTGAGGCAAATGATAAAATAAAGAAATCCCATTGTGGTTAATGGCACAACGTACATTGTTACAAACAGAATAATAGTGTAATCGCGAGGTGCCTTTTCTTCCTCAAATACTGGAGACCATTCTTCGATACATACATCGTAGTTTCCTTGTGGCGCTGTCTTGACTCTTTGGGCGTATATTAATGGCGCCATCATTACTACAGATACCGCCCATATCACAGCAACAATAAACCTAGCTATCTTAAAACCAGGCCGCCGTCTCAACGGAAACACGATGGCAATAAAGCGATCCCCCGAGATGGCCAAGAGAGTAAATACAGAACTTGCTATAGTTGCACTTTGAAGGAAGACGATTAGTTTGCACAATGCCGTCCCAAAGATCCATTTGTTTCCAAGGAAAAGTTGGGTTATCATATTTGGCTCGCACAACCCTGCAACCAAAATGTCGCTCACTGCGAGGTTGCAAATGAAAAAATTAATGACTGTTCGCAAACGGAGGTTTTGCCATACTATAAGTACAACCAAAGCATTTCCAATCAAAGAACAAAATATTATGACCACGTAAGCTGCGGCTTTTGCAACCTGTGACACAATTGTCTCGGGGCTGAGGGGACATTTTGGTGTAGTTGCGTTAGTAAAATTCGATAGACCATCCGAAACATACATGTTGATATGATCGCTTTTTGATCAATTTCTCGAAGATACTTTCTTAAGAAATCGTCTTAATTGCTCGTTGTGTAATTATCTGATAACAAAAATGCAAGCACTTAAAAGTTACCGATAAGTATTGACGCATGAGTACAATTAACTATGTTTGTACAAAAAGCTTTTTTTAATTCTTTAATTAAAAAAACAAAATAAGTCAACAAACTTGTTTCTCTGATTGGGAGAGATATATATGAATAGGAATATTAAAAGCTGTAATCATATATCTTATGTTCACCGTCACGGTTGCAATTTATTTAAATGCAGGTGCCGGGTGGTGGCCGTTAATTTCACTGACTAGTTACTGAATTATAAAAGGGCAACTACTAAAGTTTTACTATAAGGACTCACTTATTTCAAGTTATTCAAAATACAAAAAATTTATTATTCCTTAGTAATAATTGGTGAAAAAAATATTCTATTATTCATTCAATGAGTGAGTACATTCGCACATACGTGTCAAATCAAAGCCGCTCTATCTTCAAACAGCTACATAACTAGATTTGCATTTCAATTTTAAAAATTAACCATAAGTCTTTGATTTGTATGTACAATACTGACCCGGCTTAACAAATAGCTCTGCTGATGTGCAAAAATCACACTTCGTTTTTTGGATAGATCTAAAACCTCTCAACGTCTTTTAGTTAAGTTCTAGAAAAAGATGATAAAAATATGGCTTCATGGCTAAAGTATCTTTTTCTTCTGTTTCATTTTGGGAAAATGGAAGGTTTTGACATGAATTATTTATTGCGACTCCAGTCAGCCACAAATACAACGAATAACAATACGTTTAATTAAAAGAACTGTACCAATGTATTGTATATACAAGATGGAGTTGACAGCGACAGCAATTAAGAATGAATAAACAGGGACATTGTTAAAACGCAGAGTGATTTAGAAAACGGAAACATCAAACCAGTCTGTCACAGGTCAAAATTTTATGTATTGGAACTATAAAATTCAACGGTAAAGTTGAAGTGGTCTGCGTAATCTGGCTCGGACTGAGATAAAAATCATAAAAATCATGTTCACTACAGCTTTTAATAGCGCCCAGCAATTTAATGATTGCAATTTAATGAGTTCTTACGGCTTGTGTTTGCACAGAAGATCTGACTAAAATATAAGGCGGTGGCACTTTTATCTGTTTTTATGAAAACGTCAAGGTAGACATTAAAACGTAGTCTTTAGTCTCATTGTCATTCTCAAAATGTTTGTTTTGACTTAAAACTTTAAACAAAATAGATGATTATCTTTAACTAAAAAAAATTTCCCCAATCAAATGTTCGTCAAACTGTTTAAATTTCATGGCAACTATAAGAATAAAGTTTTCTACAAAAGCATTAATTTTTATTTATATCGATTTTTAGTCTAGCAAATAAGATGAAATGTCTTTTTATCTGACTCTGAGTAAAATTTAAAAATTTGAATTTGATTTTCAGGCGCCTTTTTGGGGCTAGAATTGGAATTAAAACTTCAAGTTATTTTGTTGTTTTTTTTTCAATAAAAACCGCTCACGGAAATAAGAGTTCAGTTTAAGAACAAATTGAGGCTGATGATGTTGCCGGCCGGGATGGCAACGAAACGTTGTCTTAGATAACTTTTTTTATCAAATTGTAAGCCCAAAGTTACGTTCATCAAAATTGAGGCTGAAGTCGCCAAAACATTAAGAACAATGAGCCTAGGAAAAATTTACCAGTTCTTATAAAAAAAGAGCGTATTATAACTTGTACACTACACATTTAGTACACAGTATGTAATAATTTATACAATTTCTTCCAAGAATCAAAATAAATCATATGGCCAAGACCGAATATCAGCACCTTGGTAATCAAGATAAAGGCGAAGCATAAACTAAAATGCAAAACAAGAATTTTGAATAACTTATTGGTTATATTTCAGTCTTATTTAAACTGAAACAATAGTGTTTTTAGCATCCAAGAAAAAGACAAATATAATTACTTTTCCAAAAAGCAAACCGTCAATGCTGCGTTTATTCCTTGATTTCATATCGTGCATTCGTTGAATATGATTTGTAATAACCGGTTACTTTAAAAGTATAAGACAGTATCATTTGACTCCATTTTCAAACAATGGTACAAAATTAGAAAATCTAATCTACCTAGCTTTACAAAAAATCGTCATTATTCAATAAAAAGTATTG
>JAODFW020738539.1:0-11499 GCA_027575235.2 Palythoa mutuki
CTACTACTACTACTACTACTACTACTACTATTAATACTACTACTGCTACTAGTACTGCTACTACTACTACTACTGCTACTACTACAACTACTACTACTACTACTACTACTACTACTACTACTACTACTAATAATAATAATTATAGTATTAATACCTACACCCTCAAACACCACCATAATTCTAATCTTAAATGCAAATCGTAATCGTAATCTTAGCTGTTACTGTTATTATGATCATGAAATTTATCATCGTTATAAATAATTATCATCTATACTATGACAATAATATCAATTTTTATAATGATGCTACAAATAATAATTAATTTAACTATAATCCATGAGAATATTGTTATGACTATAAGACTTGACAGTATTTTTGTTTTGCACTTAGGAATGGGAAGCACGGAAATGGCAAATACGGAAACGAAATTTATTGCTTACCGATTGTTTTTAATAAGTAAAGAGAAAGCTGGTTTAGAGCGGGCGCTGGGAGGGTCGTATTTTTCTCGAGGTAGCTTTGATAACAGTGAAGAGTTTTTCTGGTACGCCGAACAAAACATCCTTGGTAAAGGGTTTCTCAATGCGAGTATGACGCTTATGCCCGAAATACTTTTGATTTATAACGAAAGCCTAGAGGGGAACGACAGCGCCTTACCTTCACAGATTGAAAATAAGAGATCCATTATTATCCAGAACAAATCGGTGAACAAATCGAAGGAAGATAGTAAAGTCTGGTTTAAAACCATGACTGCGTATATCAATGCGTTGTATGCGATACAAGAAAAAGTTGGCGATGATATCGCTAAGGTACTGGAAACTGAAGTCGAAATAAGCGAACGTTCAATGTATATTAAACTTGCAACGTTGCTTGTTGTCATTGCTGGAATACCGCTTATGTGTATAACTGTGTTTCGTCTGACATCAACGATACAAAAATACGCCTTTGTTATAGCAAGGAAAACAAAAGAACTTCATGAAGAGAAGGTACGAGCAGATGCGTTGCTTTATCAGATGTTCCCAAAATCTGTCGCTGATCAGCTAAAAAGAAAAGAAAGCGTCAGAGCGGAATATTTTGAAAGTGTGACGGTCTATTTCTCAGACATTGTCAACTTTACAAATATTTGTTCAAACATAACTCCAATGCAGGTCACTTTGATGCTAAACACCTTATATGGTGTTTTTGACAACCTAATTGAAAAATACGACGTCTACAAGGTCGAGACGATTGGGGACGCATATATGGTGGTCAGCGGTTTACCGAAGCGAAATGGGAACAATCACGTTGTCCATATTTGCAAGATGGCGCTTGATATTATGAATGCCGTGCAAAATATGCCACGAATCGACTACATTCCTGCAAAACAATTATCCATTAGAGCGGGGATACATACAGGTAATATATGAAAGAGATAGGAGATTGGTTTACTGGAACCTTTAAACGCTTAAGCCTGCAAGCAAAAGCGCAAAAAATATATATTTACCAATTCTCTTGTGCTTAAGCTTGTGGTTATTTCGTTTGTTTCACCAGTGTGAACATCCGTAAAACAAGCGCAAGCAAAAAATACAAAAATCACGAATTGCTAGTCCATTCTGCGCATGCGTATTATTTATTTTCTTGTGCTTATTTCACATGTGCGAATTAGGCTTTAGTAAAATTTTATGGAAAAATTGTAATATTGAAATGTTTAAAAGCAATCGTTTTTTTATTTATTTGATCATAACTCCAACGGTTTTGATAAGGAACTTGTTCGCCATCGTTATTCACCCGTCATTTGAAAATCCCGGATCGCCCCCTTTGTGGCAGAGCGGGGTTTTTACTTGGTAAAAGGCACCACCCCCGAGAGGAAATCAGAGTGAGTTACCTCGTCTCTCAAGGAAAAAAGTTGTCGAAAAGACGTCGTGGACATGTGTAGTCCACGCTCAACTTCCGAGCAGGAAAGCCGTGAAATAATCCCCGACCAACAAGGAACTGAAATTAAATGAGAAGTCACGCCTTGTCCTAGGGTGTTCCCCAGTGAGTAGGGAAAGGGATGGGGGGTAGGAAACTTTCAAATGACTTGTGCATTATATTAACCCAAGTAATTCTTTTATCCCGAAAGTTTATACTTGTCACATTCAAAGTTTGTAACTTTGAAGAACACTTGATGAGTATTATAGTAGAGCGCTGCTGGGCTTCGTTCCTTTCAAAATGTCAGCAACATAATGGAAATAGAAAAATTATATGGGCAAGTCGTTCAAAACAAAAGAGTCTTGTCTTATAGTTCAAATTCGAAGAAGCTACAATCCGTATACAATCCACTCTGTTTTTTATTCATGAGTTTAGAATAAATAAAAAATAACTTACTTAGAACGTATGATGTCATCCTACGTTAATTTATTCAGCCGCTTGTTAATCAGAATCGACCACAAAAATGGGGGTAATTCGGTGCATACTATACTACTTTGAGGCTCCTAATCCCTTTTTCAAAAAGCCTAAACGTTTCATTTTATATTCTATTTCACTTAGTTAGACTGGTACCGTGCTGCAAGTGTGTAATATTCCATTCACACATATTACTGTATGTATTTTTTCCAAAACACCTCTGACAGCTAAATAGGATTCAGCTTGCTGTCCTTGGAATTTTTCTAATTCAATTATTTCCAAATCGGACAGCATAATAGTCCTATTGCATATAATTATAGGGGAGGGTGGGTCAATGTGACAAAACTTGGCCTTTGAAGATTTTATCGGAATCTCTTCTTTAGGTCCCTGTGTGGCTGGTGTTGTCGGGACAAAAATGCCAAGGTATTGCTTGTTCGGCGATACAGTAAATATTTCCTCCAGAATGGAATCGACCGGTCTACGTAAGTTTTGATACAGTAAATCCCACGATTAAGAACCTAAGATTTAAGGATCTGTTAGGCTAAAATTTACCGTTTAGAGCCCCTTTATATAAGAACCTCTTTGACCTAAAATCTGGTGGTTCATATTTTTTAAGTATCTACTATATAACAAATTACATATGCTTAGTCTAGCTGCAAAGCCGTTTCAATTTAGTATAGATATTTGTTTTAGGCACAATTATATCAACAATCATCACTGAAATTCTCTCAGCAACATACGTTTTTCGCCAAAAAAAGAACATGTTAAAACCTAGATAAGCTCCAATTTGCGTTACCACCATTTATGTAAGACCCTGTTTAGTAACTCTGGAAAATGAAGGTTCTTACTCACGGGTCTTTACTGATTTCTTGTAGTATTTAAGCTGTGGCTCTTCTTCTCTTCAGAATTCTGCTAATTACTCTTTATTTCCTTTTTCATTTTACATTAATTAGAATTTATACATATCCTTACTTGCTAAAACTCAACTGCCTATAAGAATAAGAATGCCTTGGTGTTATTCATTCTGACTTTCGAACCAGTTGATGAAACCCTCTAAATTGACCATTCATTTTGTTTGTCTTGAAGAGTAGAAATGATTGGTGTTATTCATTCAAACTTTTGAACCAGTTGATGAAACTCAAAAAGTGACCATTGATTTTGTTTGTCTTGAAGGGTAGAAATTATTGGTGTTGTTCATTCTAACTTTTGAACCAGTCGATGAAATCCTATAAACTGACCATTCATTTGGTTTGTCTTGAAGAGTACAAATGGTTGGTGTTATTTATTTTAACTTTTGAGCAAATTATTTCAATAATGGTGTTTTCTAACTTAACATTTACTTTTATAACTGTTTCAACAGCGCAATCAATACATATCAGCAACGATACAAACGAAATTCTCGTTAAAATTGGCGGTTTTTGCACCTTGTTTAGAGGATACATCGATGTGAAGGTAGGCGATGATGCTGGTGATGATGATGACGATGATGAAGATGATGATTATGATTGATGATGAAACTTGTGATGATGAAACTTGTGATGATGAAACTTGTGATGATGATGCATGTGATCGTGACGATAGAGATAATAATATGATGATCCTAGTAATTAAGATGATGATGGTTGATGATGATGATGATGATGATGCTGTTAATGGAAATGCTGGTGACGGTGATGATTGAAACTATGAGGATTCTATGTCTGCAACTTACACGAGGCAATTTTTGGTGCAATCCATTGCATCGTGTAACACCCCGTGCAGTGGCTAAAATCGTCGCGAGACAAGATGTAGACATCGTTGCCGAAAGTAAATTCCAGTTCTAATTTTCGCAATGATTTTAGTTACAAAAGGCAAGAGTATTGCGCGGTGTAACATGGCTTGCAATTGCTGATGCAATCTTTCTGGCAATGGCGTTGCAAAGCTAAGTTGCACGAAAAATTGCCTCATGTAAGATAATCTTATTTGGCGTTTTAACAACTGAATCCAATCTTTTAGTTCTTTAGGTCATATGCAGTATTTGTAATATTTTTAATAGCTTTAAAATTACAAAAAAAGAATGCATAAATGTGTACTTTTCAAATAAACTGATTTATATGCAAATAATGTGACGGTGCACGACCCGCCTGGAAAAAACCGCTATTTGAGGGCAAACGAGTGCTCTTTTATTTTCTCATATTTACGAACAAACATGAAACACGAAGGTTATTATAATGGTATTTGTAAGTGGGTCAAAGTTGACCTTTCTGAAAACGTAAGAGTAGCCGGGCTTCCATCCATTTTTATTTGTCTTTTGAACCTTTCAGCCGCTGATATGGTTTGTACTATTCCTATAATGTTTTAGGGCAAAGGAGAAATGAAGACATTCTGGTTAATATCCACTCCAGATCCTTTTGGGTGAGTCACATCAAGTTAAAATAATGATAATAATAATAATAAAAATGATAATAATAATAATAATAATAATAATAATAATAATAATAATAATAATAATAATAATTTTAATTTACTTTATATTTTAGGATACTTATATATATTTTATACATTATAATATATTATGTTATATTATATTATATTATTTTAATAGACTAATTCATAGGCTACGCTTTGGAGCCCTGTGTTAGTATTCAAACCAGCAATCAGATATGTATACTGCGGTTAATAACAAAATAATAATAATAATAATAATAATTAAATAGTAACAATAATAATAATAATGATGGTGATGATAACAATAATAATAATAATGATAATGATAACAACAACAACAATAACAGTGACAATGATCGATAATGATAAGGGCAAAGAAAACGATAATCATAATGATAACGGAAAAAAACCGAGCTCCTGATGGGAATCGAACCCACGACCTTCCGTACACTAGTCGGATGCTCTACCACTGAGCTATGGGAACTCATATGGTGAGTAAGATCATTAAGTAACCAGTGTACCGAAGGTTGTGGATTTGATTCCCATCAGGAGCTCGGTTTTTTCCGAGTTCTTTGTCTCTGCTTGTTTCATAGTTGTTATTATTTACTGATCACCCTTACTAACACTATTGTTAGAGACATATTTCAGAGTGACTCTGTGATGCAGGTAATTGATCAATGCGTGCTTGACACACGTACCTTACCATTCAAGTGACTGTGGGATATAGTTCGTGTGTCATATCCCAATTTAATGATCTTGCTCGCCATATGAGTTCCCATAGCTCAGTGGTAGAGAGTCCGACTAGTGTACGGAAGGTTGTGGGTTCAATTCCCATCAGGAGCTCGTTTTTTTTTCAACTTCTTTGTCTCTTCTTGTTTTATAGTTGTAAATATTAGTTTGTGTCTAAAATTTCATTTTCTGTTGGGGCTTCACCACTGTGTCTTGTGATGGTTGAAGGCACTTTGGTACTTGTAGTTTTTAAAACAGCTTGAGATATGTCCTGGATACTGTAGAGCCCTTAATCAGTTATTTTGCTTTCCTGCTAGGCTGCATATCTAGTGGCTGTGGCCGACCCGACAAGTGTTGCTGGAAGACCTGGTTTAATTGATCAAGCGCAGTTTATCAATGCCAAACAGGAAATTGCTGATGCTTGCAGCAGTTTAACAATGCCCGATACAACCCAGCAGAAGGTAAAAATCGAAAATGCAGTGATTTCATCTTACTTTCTGCTTTCCTGGGGATTTTGTATGAAAAATAAATACGATGAAACAAGATTTAAACAATCTGATTCTTTTGAATTTCATGTATCAAGAGAATAATCGGGATGTGCAGATGCAGTGTGGGTTGTTATCCAAAATTGCATGGCCTGGATAATCCCGGAAAGTCCTGAAACTTCAGGAACTAAAATCCATACCTGGAAACGTCTTGGAAATAGAAAATATTGAGAAATACCCATGCAAAATCAGGTCTGCAAAGAGTAAAACTTCATATAATATGGTTATATTATTTTCTGTTTAGGTTCTTTCAGCAGCTACAGCAGTTGCCAAACACACCTCTGCCCTCTGCAATGCCTGTAAGACAGCATCGGCAAAGACAACAAGTCCGAGTGCAAAGAGACAGTTTGTGCAGTCAGCAAAGGATGTGGCAAACAACACGGCCAATTTGGTGAAAAATATCAAGGTAATAACAGACTGCGACCTGTTTAGTGTAGCTGGTAAGGTGCCAGCTTGCTGTTTGGGAAGTGCAGGATGGGGTCCCATATGAACCTTTACTCTGAGTGTTAAAACACTTGAGAAGGTGCTGACTTTGCCCTAACATCTGTTAAACGTTAGGCTTTCGCATATTCTTGAATAAGGACGTTGAACTGTAGTCTCTCAATCCTCAATTGAGAGAATCTACAACATTTGACGGAAAGGCTAAGCTAAAGCTAAATCCTTTTACGAGCCAAGTGGCCCATTGGAGCCGGTGCTTAGCTCCAGTTACTGTATTGTTAAGCGGATGAGAGTCATTGACTCCCCCTGGACGGGACACTAATCCATCGCAGGTTAACCCCCAGTAGAAGTCGGAAAAATAGTATGGTAATCCCGATGGTGTGATCTCTTAAAAGGTGAAGGAAAAGGTGACTTTAACGTTGGTAGTTCCATCAGTTCAAAGACTGGTGTCAGTGGAAGCCGACATTGTGCCTTGTACCCCTCCCACTGTGGAATAATTGTTTTATTGAATTTCATTCAATTCTAAACTAAAGATACTTAGGACTCATAACCAAATTCTATTAAATTCTGTTTCACTTTTGCAAAACAACTGGATATGTTTCCATAGAAGGACATACAGTATATAAGCTGATAAACGACATTGGGTGAACCCATTGGAACACTAGAACCACAATAGTTGAGGTTGGAAAAAAATATCTAAAAATAATATTAATTGTATTCTGTCTCTTTTTTTTCTAACAATTATTGCGGTGAGTGCAAAGCGCGAGTGGCTTCATAATCAAGTGTTCATTGAGCATTCGATGATGGCTAGCTAGCTAAATCCTTTTACGAGCCAAGAAGCCCATTGGAGCTGGTGCTTATCTCCGATTTCTGTCGTGTTAAGCAGATGAGAGTCATTGCCTCCCCCTGGACAGGACACTAATCCATCACATGTTAGCCCCCAGCAGAAGCTGGTACTCATTTGACAGATCTCGGGAGGATGGAAAGCTGAGTCAGCTTTGGCGGAAAAGAAGGTCATACAAATGTTCAACACTCGGCTGAGCCTGGGTTTGAACCCGGGACCTTGTGGTTAGAAGGCAGAGATCTTACTACTGTGCCACCCATGCCGCCGTTCGATGATGGGGTGACTCGAAATTGCCTCTATGATACTTGGTCAACAATTATCCTGAATGAGTGAAGAGTCAATGCTATGCCGACATGAAGTTGATTAGTTGCGAAGCCCTACAATGGAGGATCGTCAATGAACAGTCAATGGAAAATGGTTTATGATAATGACAACTTGTGCAATTCTGTTGACTGCAAATGGAAATACATTTTTAGGATAATATCAAGGGGAGGGATGTCCAACAACTTCTTATGTCACCCGCTGTAGATACTCTTTTTCTGAAATGACTAATAGTTGAGAATAAAAATAAACGCGTATGTCCCACGTTTTGGAATTACCGTGACTCCATTATCAAGGATTTTGATTTCACTAAGACATAGATCTCTTTAGATGCATATATATCTGTACAAAGAGATCTTTGTCTTACTGAAATTAAAATCCTTGATAATGAAGTCAAGATGATTCCGAAACGTCAGACATACTCGTTTATTTTCATTCTTAATGTATTTTCGCAATCTCTTTCACTATGATTAATAGTAACCAAAATAAAAACGGAACCACAAATTCGCTGCATTCCCATTACCATTAGCAGCTCCTAGCAAAAGAATTAATTTGAGAATTTCTGTTCATTTTCCCATTAGACTCTGGCTGGTAATATGAACGAACCTAACAGGGAGGCATGTGGTGCAGCAGCAAAGCCCTTGGTGGAAAGTGTGGACAGGTTGACAGCTTATGCTCTCTCCCCAGACTTTGCTCCAGTTCCTGCAAAAATAAGTGATGAGGTTGGCTTCTAAGTATTTCATAGCATTTGTCAAAAATAAGTAGTAAGTGATAGTTACATCACTGTGAATAAAACTCATTTCAAGATGATCGGAAACTAGTAGCTGATGTCTCCACTGTTGTGTTTTGATTTGAGCAAAAATTAGTAAATGGTTGTAACCGAAGAGGAACAGTAGATCATGTTGTGAGATCAAGCGTTTTATGGTAGTCCTGTCTGACATTTCAACAGCCTGCACAGAAAGGTAGAGTCAAGTGAGGAATTGTGCGTCAGTTGAATACTAATATAGTTTCATTTGTATATACTAATTGATCAGTTTTACAGTGAAGTTATTGGCCTGTTAGACTGAAGCAAAGTTTTGTAATTGGTTACTTTCGATCTGTGCTCAGTCTGTTTATTGAGTTCATTTGTTTTTACTTATGTTATAAATAATTCATTTATATGGTGCTGGTAAATGTTGATTTGAACAAGCTCAGAAAGATTCATCCTGCCTTCACCAAGAAGTCAAATTAAATGTTTATAATGCGAAAATAGAAAAGTAGATTAAGTGTTAAAGGTTTTTCATTTAAAGCATTTACTCATCCATTGTGCTATTTCATAAATAAGGTTTTTCAGGTTTTGCTTTATTATAATCGGCGTTCATTATAAATGATAACAAATAATATATTATCAGTTCCCAGGGCCAGATTGTAGCTGGTTACCCCTTCCCTTGGGTGTTCTTCGATGCTGATGAACTTCATGATTTCCTGCAGCCAGCACGTAGCTAGCGTTGTAATTTAGTTTGTAGAGGTCAGGTAGATACGTTCTGGAAGGTTTGTTTAATCTTGATGTGATCAGATATTTTCCTTTTTGCCCTGTAGGCCAACTTTTTTTCCAGAGCTTTTACTAATAATTACCTTTTAGTAATTACAAAAACTCTTTATATCTAGGCTCGTTCAGCTCAAGTACCGTTAATCATGGCTGGCAAGTCGGTTGCAGCATCCAGCACCAACTATTTTAACACTGCCAAGTTGGCTGCTATGGAACCACAAGACCAGAATCACTGGTTGCAGCTACAGCAACAAGCGAAGGGTGTGACGGATGCAATGAAGAGACTTATCACTGCTATGAAGTAAGTCTTTTGTTGTTTACAAACACGATCAAGATCAGTGATCTGTAGACATAGGTACAGCTATTCCCTTCTGCTTGTGGTTATAAGAAGTTGTGGCATTTTGCTGTGAAGTTTTCTTCTTTGAAGATAGAAATTTGAAATAGTTTTTTTTCAGTGTAACACACTGAATATGGGCATTGCATGTGCATGTAAGACCGTGGCAAGGTTAAGTTCATCTCTGCCATTCTTGTATGTTATTGACAGCGGCCTACGGCACACCCGGCAATACACGAGCATGCTTTAGGGCATTCTTGCAAACTTCCTTTTATAACAATTGATGGTCTTTTGCAATAATTAACAGAGGCCTTTGTTTTGTAGGGACAATGCACCAGGCCAGAGAGAATGTGATGACGCTCTTGACCAAATAACGTATGCTATCAACCAACTTGACCAGGCGTCACTGGCAGCAATTAGCAACAACCTGGAACCGAGACCTGAGAATTCACTGCAGGTAATTATTGTGCATCACACCGCATACTACTTTACAGAGCATCCACATAACGTGTTATGCAAAGATTAATCACGGCAATTCTGCCCAGTATTGGCCACACATCACCATATGAACTGTGTATTAGGTCCAACAGGAGCTGCTAACTGTCGTGTTTTATTAGTAATTCTTTCCTGTATTTGCTGCACACCACCATATGAAATGGTGCTTTAATCTTTAATTTCAACAGCTGCTTCTATCTATTAAGCGTCATTCCTGTTGTTCAAGAATAAATAGGCCTTTTGAAGCTAGATGTCACATGGTACAAAATAAGCCATATTGGAGGGCAAGAGAATGTGCCAGTCCATAAGACAAAACACAATTAACTAGAAAACTGTGATTTTTCTTTGTTTTTCATTTCCCTGTGGAGTCTGGCTCATTCTTTTGCTCTCCAGTATGGCGTATTTTGTACCATGTGACCTCTAGCTGCAAAAGGCCTATTCCACAGTATCAGCAGGATTGCCCAAAACATGTAAAGCAGCCAGTTAAATCTATTCTGAAGTCAACAAAGTATCAGGTTCTTCAAAAGGTGTTATGAAAAAAAGACTGAAGATTCTGGTAATGGTAACTACTCGAACTTAGAGAAAACTTTGCCGAATAGACCTTATTTGACTGCCTCGATGTTTTCTCGATATAGTTCTCTTGGGAAATAAGGTTGTTTGTTTAGCTGAAAATTCTTTTGCACCTTTTTCATCACTGCATTTGAAACAAAGAATCTTATTTCCCAAGAGGACTGTATTAGGAAACCGTTGAAACCGTCCAATAAGGTCTATTGCCAGCTTACTGAAGGGTATTTGTTGTTTTTACAGGGTTTCCAGGAACAAATGATGCAGAACTTGAGTCAAATGGGAGACGAGATTTATCCATTAGCTAGCGTTGCCAAGAACAAACCGGAAGAGATTGGACACAAGGTATTGTCTTTTTTTTCTTCATTCAAAAAGTCGCACATTCACCAGATGCAAAATCCTTGCCAAAATGCAGTACACAAAGCCTGACAAAAGAGTTGAAAGTAGAGCCTAAGTAGCTCATTGGAGTCAGTGCTTATCCCTGGTTTCTGCCCCTAGCAGAAGCTGGAGCATCATTTTACCGACCTCGGGAGAATGGAAAGCTGAGTCAACTTTGGCAGAAGAGGTCACACAAATGTTCAACTCAGGGCTGAATTGGGGGTTGAATCTGGGACCTTGTAGTTAGAAGGCAGAGATCTTAACACTGCGCCAACCACGCCGCCATTTAAAAGGAAAAGGCTTCACCAGTTGCCAGTTGCTGGCACTCGGCTGTGATGTGGGCTATGGTCTCAGGCCATTTGCCACACATTCTACATAACGGCGACACATCCGGTTTGTCTATGCACTGTTTTATGGCATTAGTTCTTATTGCCTGTTCTTATGCTGAAAATTTTGTGCAATTATTATTATTATTATTATTATTATTATTATTATTATTATTATTATTATTATTATTATTATTATTATTATTATT
>JAODFW020739555.1:0-11498 GCA_027575235.2 Palythoa mutuki
GTATGACTCGACTTTCGAAGAAGTTGCTGTATTTCAATAATAACTTTAAGGGGGTGGATCATTAAATTTTTGAGGGGGAGGGGATTGGGCAAAACCAAAAAAAAATTCAAGCACAGCCTGAATGTGGAAAAATATGTCGTACTTAAGTAAACCACAAAGAAAAACCTACGAGCAAGTCCGAAAAAAAGTTTCAACTGAGTCTTGAGCTAAAAGAAATAGCGTGCACAAAAAAATTGCCCATCTCCTCCTACCCGCCTCTCCCCCTTCCTTCAAAAATGTATGCAACTTTCATGTCGTTCGAGCGATATCAATTAATGTTTTCGATATCATGAAAGTTCCCAACTATAATTATTAAATCCTTGTAATATAGAGCAACTTTATATGAAGTCTGAGTAGCCAGCAAGTTCTTAAAGTGTGTTGATAATTTTTATCAAATGGCGAAAATATAATCCGGGTGTCATTCGATGCTCTTTCCTATGCTACCGATAAAGTATCACATCCCTGCAACTCATTTCCTAAACTGTTTCTGGCAAAACGTAATAATATTGAATACTGATGAAGATTGATCTACACGGGTGAAAGTTATAAAATAAAAATAAGATTAAACTTTAGTACACCGTGTTGAATGCTGAAAGTTTTAAATTTGAGCTTTCGGCTCGCACTCGACTAGCCTTGATCACAATGAGATGGTAATGACCCGGGCAGTCTTGATGTATATGACGTGCTACTTCTGATGTTTAATGGAACTAGGATACATGTGTTCAGCAACGCGAGCTTTAAGCGATCTCTGTGTTTCCCTTGTGTAAGAACTGGAGCAGGTTTGGTTTTCCGAGCCAATACATTGTATCCTATATACTGGGCCACAAGACATCTAAACCTAAGATCATAGACAGGGAATCGTAATGGTTCAAACGCGGCGTAAGAGAGGCAATTCATATTAGAGCGAATAAACCTGACCTTAACCGAGATGGCGGGAGATTTCAACTCCGACACGTATGGGAAACTTTTTAAATCGATAACCAGGTCCCTAGGGCCCGTTGACTCTTTTCTCCTTTTCTATTGTATTCACGGTCATTGCCATCTCATTGTGATCAAGGCTAGTTGAGTGCGAGCCGAAAGCTCAAATTTAGAACTTTCAACATTCAACACGGTGTACTAAAGTTTAATCTTATTTTTGTTTTATGAAATGATATTAGACGTACCACTAGATCTATTGTAGTTCAACCAACCTGTTTTGTTTCAAAGACGTTCTTAAAATTATTCTAATTAACTGTACACCGGGGCGACTTAATTCATTTAGGACGTATGACGTCATCCTGAGATAATTTATGAGGCTTCTCACTTGCTATCCACTGGCTCATCAAAAATAAGGCTAATTTGGTCTCTACAATGCTATTGCCATTTCGTGTTTTATATCTTCATGTAATGTTCTTACAATAAACATCTCATGCAACTTCTTCTAATTTCTCCAATCTAATTCAACTTTCAAGTTTTCGTGACGCCATAACCAAGGTCTCTCCCGGAAATTAACGAGAGAGCGTGGGCCGGCAGCAACGCAGAATATAAATACTAACTGAAGAAGCTTACATTTTGAGGAGTATAATATCAAAACGGGTTTTTATAGGGACAGATTGCGGCAGCTGAGTTCCTTGTCAGTCTAAAGTCAACACTCGTGACATTATCAATTAGTATTAAAACAAGTCAGCAAGATTTCTGCCGAACATTTTGAGCCAAAAAGCCAACAGGAAACAGCAAGTTGTTTTAATTTTGTCGGCCAATTTTGTTTGTTCTACCGTTCCCGTCAGAGCAGAAGGTTCTTCTTGTATTGCATCCAGGTAAAGACTATTTTTTTATATTATTTTTGCATTTACACTTTTTAATGATGTAGAGCAAGACCTGAAACACAAGTCCGTTCTAATCTGAAAAATAAGGAAATTTTTTTAAGTGAACACTGAAAAAACGAAATCCTCGAAAATTTTACTACTCTGACCCATGCAAAACAAAACCGTAATTCTCAAGAAATAACAGAATATACTATATAACTGTTTTTATATATATGGTATTCTAATGTACCGACATGAAAAAACTTACTCCTGTAACACTTACTGGAAATGGCAGGTAAAGCCATCGACTTCCTCGATTTCTATGGCCTGAAAGTGTCGCATTTGAAAAACGTTTCAGAAAAATTTACTGATTTGTTTGACTTCATTATTTGTGTTAATATCTGTATTCGGTTTTTGGGTCAACATGAACAATTCATCTCACAGGCAAGTGGAACAAAATGAAGTTCAAACTGAGGAGTATGATAAGTTTTTGATAGCTGTTTCATTGCTTGCTATTATCGCCAACGGAATGGTACTCGAAGTAATAAAAAGAAAAGGGTGCAGCAAAAAAACAAATGACTTACTCATTTTTAACCTTGCTGTGTCTGATTTCTTATACGGACTTTTTATGTTGTCGGATATTTTATATTCAAAATTTTTAAGAAACCGTCCTACAACAACATATTGTAAAGTACTTTCGCCTATTCAAACTGTAATTTACTTTGTTTCTATTTTGACACTTGTATCAATGGCGATTGAAAGACGATATGTTGTATTAAACCCATTCACGACTGGTATAAGGAAGAAATGGCTGAAACTTTGGTTTTTCATGATATGGTTTCTCTCCACCGTATTTGTTCTTCCTTACGTGATTGTAGTCAAGGCGACAAAGGAGTCATGCACAGAGAGCTGGCCGTCCCACGCTCATAGACAGGTGTACACCGCTGTGCTCTTCGCTCTTCAGTTTCCTCTTCCTTTATTTATTATCATCGTTTGCTACGCGAAGATTGGAATATTTCTTGCTCGTTACACGCCACAGGGAGTAACCCATCGTGCAACGAACCAGCCAGATATGAGAGTCTTACAAAGAAAAACAACTTTAAGACTTACCAGACTTGTTGCTACAATTATTGTTCTCTTTGTTCTTATGAATCTTCCACTGGAGCTTGGCTGGATGATACTAGATTTTGGCTGTTCTGAAGACCAAAATCTTGCATTTGCTTTTATCAAAGTTGCTTTGTTTACCACTACTGTTCACAGTTTCACAAACGCATTAGTGTATGGTATTTTTATAAAGCAATTTCGGAAGGAATTCATCTAATCAGCATACTTTATACTCTGTGGACGCCCTGCCGCGTTCCAAAACGATTATCTCTCGGAAAATTTCTAAAACGTAACGCAAAAAGTAAAAATCTCAGAGGAGCAGAAGAGCTTCATCAGAATCAGATTCAGCTGCAAAGTTTTGCTAACCTTTGACTAGACAAAGAATCATTTACCAACTAAAGCATAGTTGCAAAGGTAGATTAGTCAGTTCCCGGGCTAGAAACAATTTAACTTTAAAACCAACGTTTTTTTGTACTTGTGACGTTTCGACGGAGACTTTCTTGCATGGAGTAGCAATAACCTGGCTGGGGTCTGTTTGCATTTGCCCACATTTATAGTAATTGCCAGACAGTGGAATTACACTGAGCAAGTAAATAGAGTTTTCATACAACTTTTCATTTAATTGTAGCTAGAGTAACTTTAAAAACAATAAAGAAGTTTTATTCACGCCATCTTTACTACATTTAGGCCAAGTAAAAAAATAAAATTGGTTGGCGTCCTTTTTTCAGAAATTTAATAGTCCGGGTGCGAGGTTTTTTTTGGAGAAGGATGTGTTTTGATGCTAAAATACAATAAAACATTCCAATTTATTGTCTTTATCTTATCCAAATAAACACAACTACGCATGTGCAGTCAAGTGACAAGGAAGTGGCAGCAGTGGACAGCTGTTTCGCTCTTTTTAGAGCTCATCAGCACTGCATAGCCTGGCTTTTTTTTTTTTGTCTGTGCTGATGAAGGACACAAGGTTTTTGTATCCAACAGCCTAAACTTCCAAGGTGGTTCAGGTCTTATTGAACCTCAGTCACCACACTTTACATGTGGGACCCACCTGCTGCAACGTTGGTACTTGACTGCACGTGCGTAGTTGTGTTTATTCTTTCGAACTCCGCCAATTCGAAATTATGTAATATAATGCTGGGTTCAGTTTCTCTCGACTGACTGTACAAGCCGACTTGTGGTAGCCCGTGGAGGACAAAAAGGCTAGATAATTAGCTGCAATAGTCTCAAAAGATTTTTTTATCAGTGTTTTGCAGACAAATCCGGAGCTCTGAAAATTAATTTTTTACGCTCGTGCCTCTTGCAGACAAGTGACGGCTACTTAAAGACGAGAGTCTTTCCTCAGGGCTATCCTAGGGAGTGTCTGAAATGTCAAGTTGAGGTCGGTAACAAAGAACATAATGATGTACCCAAAGAGTTTATTTATGAGCAGAAGTACAGAGAAAATTATGCACACTTTAGACAGGTACATATTTTTCTTCAACTCATTTATGGTGAACAAATAGGTTCTTAAAAAACAGCGCAATGCTAGCCACTGCCAAGTTGTTTTAGAAACTACACATTTCCAGTGTTAGGCATTCGTAGAACTAGATTAAAAATAGTAGCAATCAAATTTTAAATTTAAGTTGGACCCCATGGAAAAAAGTTGATTTGCGACAACGAAATTCCTTCAGTTGAAGAGGAAGTTATACATTAGAACGCGGAATGCTAAGCTAAAAAAGCTAGAAGCCTTTTACGAGCCAAAGTGGCCGACTGAAGCCCGTGCTTATCTCCGGTTTCTGTAGTGTTAAGCGGATGAGAGTCATTAACTCCCCCTGGACGGGACACTAATCCGTTCATCGCAGGTTAGCCCCCAGCAGAAACTGGTACTCATTTTACCGACTTTGGGAGGATAAAAAGCTGAATCAACTTTGGCGGGAAAAAAGGTCACACAAGTGTTGAACACTCGGGTTGAACCTGGGACCTTGTGGTTAGAAGGCAGAGATCTTACCATTGCGTCAACCACGCCTCTGTTTAGAGTGCGGAATAATTACCCAATAAGCTAAGTAAGTGGTAACAGTCTCGTCGAACCGAGTCAAAATTTTGAAGAACGCGGTCTCTGAGAATGACATACAAAAAAACAGAATGGGATGGGGGTACGTCAGAATACAGGGGAAAGGGATGTCATTCTCCTTTTTAGCCTCGGTTCAACGATTCCGGAGGGAAAAGGGAAACTGCTCGTAAATCAATATAAACACAATTAACATTGCAAGTCCTTGCTTCAAATTATTGTGCAAAGAGGTTGAAAAAGACCGTTTCTCTCGTTACACAGCAAGCTATCGACAAGAAAATTGAGGACAATCCTGCTATCGCCTTGAAACGATTGGCCACACCACGTGAGGAGGAAGAAGAAAGACAAGAAATTCTTTTACAATATTCCCAGTCCACGTACTGTCACCATCGAGCTATGCGTGAGATTTGGAGGTTATTGGACGAGCCGGTACAGCGCGATATTGTACCTTGTAAGAGTATCGTTCACGATGTGTTTAGTACTTCCTTTGGACTTCACGTGGCAGTGTTGACAGCTGATAAACCCCAAAAGTTTATTTTCTCAAGACGCTCCAACAGAGGTATGAAGTGACGTTATGACACGATCTTCGCGGTTATGAACGCAATTTATGTAATTGCGAAAGAGAAGCCTGAAAAAAATTCAGGCTTCAACGGGATTCGAACCCATGACCTAGAGCTGCGATACCGGTGCAGTGCTCTAAACAACTGATCTATGAAGCCACATCTGTTGGGAGCAGATCAATTTTAGTGGGTCCATCTATGCCAGTTTTTGTTGTATGATAATTATTATGATTTGTACCGCGGTTATATGCAATAACGTTATGACACGATCTTCGCGGTTCTGAATGCAATTTAAGTAATTGCGAAAGAGATATGAAGT
This sequence comes from Palythoa mutuki, assembly GCA_027575235.2. Classification (NCBI taxonomy): domain Eukaryota; kingdom Metazoa; phylum Cnidaria; class Anthozoa; order Zoantharia; family Sphenopidae; genus Palythoa; species Palythoa mutuki. The sequence continues at coordinate 5,854 of JAODFW020739555.1, forward strand.
GCAGTAAACCCTTTTTCCTTCTACTAGATAAAACTTGTGCCATCGGCTAGCTAACCTCCCAATCCAAAAAAGCTTGCGTTGCGGTCAGGCCCTACAACATGGAAAGCTGTGACGATTTTATGAAAATTTGAAAAATGCGTGGGAATTGTTTCAAGAGCATTTTACAAATAACGTTTGAACTCTTGTGAGGTGACGCACCAGTTACAGTACCTGAACATGAATACTTATTTTTTGTGCTTTCCGAGACGTATATAGACATGGGATGAATTAATTTGTCAATGGCATTTGTCACTTCTTCTTGTACTTTCTTCCCATAAAACTTGCCTAAAGGCTTGTGCGTATACGAAAAATACAAGCGATGCATTATATATTCCATATCAGCATGTAACCGACCAGTGAGTAGTGCTTTTCGATCGCTGTGATTGGTTCACTAATCAGTAAATATCGGCTAAATATTCACTTATTAGCAATCGTGACAGCGGACGGGAAAACAACATGGCGTCGCGATTTCCGAAAAATGGCAGCGAACTGAAATTTTGGAAATAATATGATGCGGCACTTCCCGAGAAAACAAAAAAGTTCGCAAAATTTGGTGTGATTGTATTTCGAGATAGTTTTAATAACTGCCGGTTTGGTTTGTAAACAACTTTTTCACAACTAAACATTGCGCGCAAGGCAGACTAGCTTGGACGAAAAATATGTTTTTTTTTAAAAAAAATCCTGCTTTTCACGGATTCACTGGTTGGGTATATGCTATTGTAATTATTAATATTCATCTTAGTGTGGGTAAAAGCCTACCTCCACTTCGGTGAATATAATTATTAGTATCCCACTCAAAATCATTGATAACTAGTATATATCGTCTGTGACAATGAACTGCATAAAAATTTTGATGACAGAAATTAACTTGAAACCTTTAATTAATTTTCAGAGGGCATGGCAACGCCTGGTAAGTTTACATGCGGGGCAGTGGAAAGTGCTTCTGTTAAAGACTATATTTATGTGGATGGCAAACCTTACGTGGACCTCGTGCAGACGGCCGTGAGGGGCCTGGAGGAAGAACTTCGCGTTGAATTGAAGGGACGTGATATCGAGGCTCTTTGCCTGACGACCGTTTATCTCAAGTTCGATACACATGAATGGGGGATGTGTGGATTCGTGGATCTGGCTGATCCGCGTGTAGCACCTGAGAGACGGCTAACGTTTAGTGAGCTGGGGTCGCGTTTTACCACGGGACCAAAAGACAAATTCGAACATGAAGAAGTAGTCGCAGTTGACTTTGAATTGCCAACTATGGTTGAATTTGTTCGTGAGAACTTTAACGATTTTGCAAGTTCAGGAAAGTTAGTTGTTGTTAAAGTCCTGCAGTCTTTTTTCGGTGTGGCAGCAGTTGAACGTATGTTTAAAGCATATGTCTGATGATGTCACAGAAATGGTCAAAAAGCCAAGATAGCATATCAATTATTGAAAGCTTATTGTTAATTTTTTTAATCCAGTGTATTGAATATTAGAACTTTACTCTGGGACTCAAAGTGGCCGCAGTTTACTGCAACTTTAGCCATCTTAGACAACCGAGCCAAAAAAGTTCTACGTTTTTTACAACCTAAGGCAATTTTGTACGAATTAAATTTAATGCGACGCTTTCCGAGTGAAGAAGAAAAAGGACAAAAAACTGTCACGTCTTTGTGCAACCTAATGCGACTTTGTTCGACGCAAAATCTTAAGTCAACTTTGTACATTGCAATTGGGCTCCAGAAAAAGACCCGATGTTAAATATTTCTGTGTTACTTATCGTATTCCCTTTGTAATTATAGACAATGATAATCTTAACTTCATCGATAGATGAGCATATATATTTTATACGTCATTTTAGCTAATTTTAGGTACGTAATTAAGTAAACTGTAGTGATTAATCAGTAATGTGTACAAATTTAGAAATGCAGTTAAAATTAGCATTCAGCTACAGCCACTGTGAACTTTTTTTAACAACAACAATTTTTGTTAACTTGTGAATTAAATTGTATACAGATAATTGCTATACCCGCAGTTAGCAAATACACTATTCGAGGCGGGAGCAATGCGATTATTTTAAAACTTCACAACTGAGATAGATAGCAAAAATTTAATATAGAAAATTATATGTATTATAACTTAAGTATCGTCTATATAACTAATCGGCAAGAGAAGAGTTGATTTTTGTTTTTGTCAAATAGTTTAGAGAAAGTGAAAGTGAACTAACTAAGATCTATATCGCTAAAATTACGCTCGTATTTCACTCTAAAAAAGAGATGCATTTGGTTGTAAAATCTAAATGGAAGGATAAAAATCAGTCCTCTACTCCAGGTAGATACCAAAAACATTGGCCACAGCGAACAAGGAAGAGTTGTTGAACGTAGCAGTAGCGGATGAGTCAGACATAGGAAGCCACAGGCACCTACTGGCTATGCACACACCGTGATTAGGCACAGATTGACCGATGTGTACCATACAAACAAATTTATAACGTTTCAAACCCAGTTCTTTCACTTCCTCTCGTATTTTTGAACTCAGAGAAGCTGCTAAATCGCGGCATCTTGAAGAGTCATAGCAAACGTTTGATAAATTTCGTTCCAAGATGTTTTGCGCAATGTTTTTCACAAGATTCTCGCGAAACATATTTTCCTTGCTTGGGAGATTATTATATGAGTTCCTGATGTTTTGCTCTATGGTCTCTACCCTCATCTCGCCTCGTCCTTTCTTCGTTTCAGAAGCTGAGGCAAAGACCGTTTCGATGTTAATGTACGGTTCGAAAAATTTGAACGCCATAATGAAAGGTACGAGTGCACAAATCAATGGAGAACCAATTGTCTTTATGTGTCGATTAAACTCTAACTAATGTGAAATAGTCCTTAAGATAAATAATGTAGTGATTAATAATGAACATGCATTTTTCAATTAGTTTTAAAAGCTCTAATTGATCGGTTAGGTTGGCAAATAGTGGTTTTATTCTTAACGGGAGTCATTTAAAATAGTAGTTAGAGTTGAATACAATTGATGAATCAAGCAGCTGTTAGTTTTTCAGTTTAAAGATTAATAGAATTAGTGCGAGTAAGTGTTTCTTTCCATTAGTTAAAACTATAAACTTTCTCAGCTTCAGTTAAAAAATGCGGTAGTCGAAGTAGATTTATCAAGAAACAATTATAAAAACTACTATATTTTAAAAATTATACACTTCCAACCCAGTTTCTGCAAACATCTTAACGCCTATTTTTTTTTTCACCAAAACATAAAGTTGTTTTTTTGTAACCGATACATCATTGTTGATTGTTACCGGCTTCATCCGAGACTTGATTATTGAGCAACACTGTAAAAAAACTTTAATTTTTATTAATTACATTTTTTTGCCTCGCCATAAACAAAATATGGAAAAGAAATGCTAAATTTATTTGTCGCAATTTTGAAACAGTTCAATATTTTTCCTGTGTAGTATAATGATATCCTAAATAGGAAACCACAATGCAGACATTAAATTTTGTAGGCGTAGATAATTACTGAATTATTACGCTAGTGAAGGTATGCTGAAAGACGGCTCGAGGCCGCGTGCGGTCAAAATCTACCGAACCTAATGGTTGTGAGCAAAGTCTATTATCATTCAATGAATTTTTTTCTTCTTTCTCATTGGTCCGGTGCTCAGCACGTGATCTACGAGTAACTGCATACAAATATGATACTGCTCATGCGCATTTTCGACACCGAATAAATTTTCTCATTAACTGAAGAAAACTGACTGTAATTACAAGAAAATGCACACTTATCGCTTGTTGCTTCCCACAAAAATTGATGTTTGAATGATACAATTGTTGGACTTAGTAATTGCAAAATATCGTAATTTGTTAGTGTTTCACCAATTAATTACGGAAATGTTGGAACGTTAATGTAAATTTTAGAAATTTCGATTATCAATTTTATTAGGCCACTTGAAAAAAATGTCCTTGTTTATCAAAATTTTCTCAAAATTCAGTGAGGGAGAGCGCTTTTTTTATGTTTATTACTTTTGTGGACTACCGAGTCAGTTTGGGAGTAAATCTACACCACTGACCAGCAAGTATTAAAGTAATGATACGGTCCATATTACAATACAATCTATTAATTTAACAAGCCATAATGCTCTTCATCTTTTACATGTGCTATATAGTTTTGCAACAGGGAAAAATTTCTCCACATTTTCATCATATATTTCTTTTACAAATACATCTACATTATGCTTATTAAAGCTTTAATAAAAAGAGCGATTTAAAACAAGAAATTTTCAATATGTGCAAAATGCTAAGAAAAACGGGGCCTCACTCAAAATTGACTGGTTCTAATAACAAAACTGCGCATGTACAGATCCATGTTTCTTGTTGGAAATTCGCTGGCAAGAGTTAAGGACAGGGAGCTCAGGTAGGCTGTAGTCCCACTTTTTCGTCAATTTTGTAATTTTTTTATATGCTTAAAAGCTATTTCAAGCTTTTTAACAACAAGAACGTATTTCTAGCTATTTAAAAAGGCCCTGAATTTAAAACATTTCCGGGTAATTTTCTCCCAGATCCACCGCATGGATTACCGAGTGCGAAGCGATCGGAATTTATCCCTCTCTCCCCTTCCCCCACGGCGGCGCAGTGGTAAGAGCTCTTTCTTCTAACCACAAGGTCTTAGGTTCAAACCCCTGCCAGGGGCCGGGGATGATATGGCGTTCCATGGCGTTGTACCATGGCAACAAGCATCCAATCAAAACGATGTCTTTCATCATCGGGTAAGGTTACAAAGCTCAAATGTCGCATATGGATGAATCACGCAGCTAGCTAGAGAATCAAAAACTTGAGCGAAATGAAAAAGAAAATGGAGCAAAAGATTAGGTAAAATTTTTTATTTATGAATTTTAGTGCAATATCTTGATAGGAAAATCATTGTCTGTTGGTGTTGTGTTCGTTTTGGAGTCATTGGAGGGGATTACAATGGATAAATTGTCGATCGAATTGGTGTTGTTTGCAAACGAAGTCGCCAGCCTTTCTCTTTTCTGGTGAGGGAAAGGGTAACAAAATCGCTTAAAATGCCCAAAACATCAGCTACAAAGGATCAACAGACTATCAGAAATAACATTACATCAAGGTTAGTCAAATTTTATTGAAAATCAAATTTGCGATTTTACTCCGCTATTGATTCCATACAAACACTGCATGTATTTGTAAATCTATACTCATTTTGTACCTGGGCTTCCTGTGAGTCTATTCGGGCAGGACAGAAAGCAAAGGAGGTCATACATTCAAAAAGTCCAACACTCGACTGAGCCGAAAATTTACGCAAAACAGCATGAAAATAGCCCGAACCACATCACCGCAAACTATATAGGGGTCTTCTTCATTTCCTTTAGTGGAATAAAAACTTGAGGTGCAGAAACTTAGGAAATTGGTCGAAACTGCTAAAGTTAACTGCTTTACATAGCTAAATAAGCTAAATACTTTTATGATCCTTAGTGGCTCATTGGAGCCGGTGCTTAGCTCCAGTTTGTGTGTTGTTCAGTGGATGAGAGTCATTGACTCCCCCAGTCACGCAGCCAGCACCAGCGCCAGCAATGACACCTCCTAAAGGGAGGGGCCCCGCCACACTGGAATGCAGTTGAGGAG
>JAODFW020740560.1:0-11497 GCA_027575235.2 Palythoa mutuki
CATCCACTTAACACTACAGAAACCGGGGATAAGCACTGGCTCCATGGGCCACTTAGGCTCGTAAAAGGATTTAGCTTTAGCATTTTTTCCAAGCAGTGAACTAATAATAGACAACTGATTTAAATTATGTCTATATATGTATACCAGTTTTGTTGTTGATGTTTCCTGAAGGTTCTTCATTCTCTGACACAGGACGTGAACCTGATGACTGGCTGTACATCTTCTGCATGGATTGGTTCAAAAGGTTTGTATCCTAAAACAGATTTTAAAACTTTCAATCAAAGTTAGACTATGATCAACTCATGGATACATCATTCTCAACTTAATATTTCCTAAAAGTTTTAGTTTAAAATTACTGTATCCTGTGTCAAATGACAGTTTTTAAATTTACTGTTTTTAATGTACTGTGTTTGCTGTTCCCAATTTCAGATGTGACCGTTGCCTTGGGTCTTGCACGTCAAGCAACCCAATCATGTGGCTATTGGCACTCATGAGCTTGATACAGTTGACTCTTTTTGTTACCTTGGAGACAACCTATGTACTGGTGGTGGTTGTGAGCTCACCACCATATCACGAACAAGGTCAGCCTGGAAGAAATTCAGAGAGCTCCTGCCCCTCCTGTCATCCACATGTGTATCTTGGTGCATTCGTGGTAGAGCTTACAACTCCTATGTCCGTAGTCTGTGGTTGTGAATGTTGGCCGATTAAAAAGGAAGATCTCAGGCATCTAGAGCGTAATGAAAAGAACAATGTTCTGTTGGATGTGCCACATCAAGCCAGGGGGCAACACCAGCACCGAAGATCTTCGTCAGAAGTTGGGCCTGTCTGGTCTCTCCAGGGAGGTAAGATATAGGCGTTTGTGATGGTTTGGTCACATATATCGCAGCTCTAATGCCACCAAAAGTATTTTAGATCTTCTAGTTGCTGGAAGAAGGAAGAGGGGTTGTCCAAGAATGTCTTGGAGGGAGCTTGTCGATGGCGATTTGAGAGATCAGGGACTTTCACCCCATGGCGCCCTCGACAGGGTATTTTGGAAAAGAATGATTGCAAGCAGAATGCAACGTCTAACACACTCTTGTGTATGAAAGACGATAAAGGATTAACTTAACTTTTAACTGTCAAATGACATTTGTAAGATATCAGTAAATTTAAAAACTGTGCAGCTTTGTTTAAAAAATTTTCGACATAGACCTTAGATAATTGCTGCAAAGATATTGATTAGTTTATATCTGAGTGAGAGGCACATTTGCATATCTGAACCCCCATAATAACTTGTTTCTACACTCTGCATTCTACCGGTTAATGTTTGTAGGCCTGTGTGTAGGTCCCCCAACATAAGGTCATGAGACTGGGTCTATCATCATCATGTGGTAGCCATGGCCAAGAGACAGTGCATGACCGAACGCCAGTAGTCACCGTCTCCCATGGCTGTACCCAGATCGTCAGGTGGTATGGCAGTATCTCCGATGTCTAGGAATGTGAGCTTCCTGCGCATTGATTTGATCTTCCATATTATCAGATCTGAGACAAGCTGGTCTTTTGCACGGTAACAGTACTAGTGACCAGCAAATTGCACCCGGCGCTAAATCAGATGACTACTTAGTCGAGACATATCTCCCTATACCTGTTTGAGGGTTGGGTGGTTCCTCCATGAGATATTTTGGACTCTTCTTAGCAGAGATGTGTAGCATCCGTCTACACATTTCTGTAGACGTGCACTAACTGTCCATGTTTCTGAGCCATAAAATTCTACAGGTCTATGGTTTAATTCCCTTATTCGAGAAGATGCAAAGGTCTATCCTTATACAACAGATGCAATTAGTTTTAACTACTTGGTTTCCCAACAATCAAGTAATATTGGAATTTATAATTTATTTTGTTTTCCCACTTGTCATTAAATATTTATTTATTAGTTTAGTGTAAATTAAAGCACAGTAAGCAAAACAGTAAGATACAAAGTACAGATACTATTATTATTATCATTATTATTATTATTATTATTATTATTATTATTATTATTAGATAGTAACTTCTTGAACACAAGGTCAGATTATCTGGGTTATATTATCTTCAACATACCAAGAATTAAAATCAATGTTTTACAGTTATCTACTTGAATATGTAGCTGATCTAAATCTGATCTAAATCTATTTGTATAAATGTTCTACTCCAGGAGTGCATATAGCACTACGCCTCAAACAGGTTTATCTTTAATGAATATTACATTAATTTTGTTATTCATTGACAAACCGTTGTCATAAATGTTTTGTTCCCCAGGATCAGATCACTATCTGTTGAATCTTGACTTGTTGAACTTGCTTCGTCATCTGTTTGTTTTTTGTCAACTATCAAGGAACTGCAAACGCATAGCAAGCAATGATGTGTAATTTAGAAGCTTGGAAATTCCAATCAAAGATATGGTTTAATGTCCCAAGCTTCTTCTTCTCAGAAGAAAAAAGTTCTGACTCAATAAAAATTGAATACATGACCCTCAGGATACCAATTGATTCAGATGCTTGCTTGCTAGCTAAGCTAAATCCTTTTACGAGCCAAAGTGGCCCATTGGAGCCGGTGCTTATCTCTGATTTCTGTAGTGTTAAGCAGATAATAGTCATTGACTGCCCCTGGACGGGACACTAATCCGTCGCAGGTTAGCCCCCAGCAGAAGCTGGTACTCATTTTACCGACGTCGGGAGGATGGAAGGCTGAGTCAACTTTGGCGGAAAAGAAGGTCACACAAATGTTCAACTCTCGGCTGAGCCGGGGGTTGAACCTGGGACCTTGTGGTTAGAAGGCAGAGATCTTACCACTGCACCAACCACGCTGCCGTTCTGGCTAATAAAAGTTTGACAACAAAAAGAATGATGAGAAGTTGTTGCTTTAAATGATATTTCGGGCGGTATCCACCGTTCATCTTCAGGTTAAATTCACAAGACTAAAGTTAACATGATTTGCATATGGACAGTTGGTGTTTGCACATAAAGTATACAGCTAGGTGTGTCATGCTAGTTCCTCAACTAGAACAAAATATTGCACCTTATTTCTATACTTACACGATACTGAGGATGGAATCCTTCAAGCGTATTGAATGAATACACGTCCTCCACTGAGAGATGGCTGAGTGGACGTAAACACTGAACACAACAAGGAACAGAAACATTACAAGAGGCACTCTTTAACTTAGAATTGCCAACAATTTCCAAACAAAACCGATCTCCCCAGCCTCTCAATTAGCATCTTATATTTGTTTTCAAAGCCAATTCGTTGTTAGCCCACTGCTTCCTATATATCATTCGTTTTTAATATTGGGACTTCAAAACCCTTAGTCGCTAAATCACCCAGACACCTTTATACTCTTCATAAACAACAGACCTCCTCAAACGGCCTTAATATTTCCTAATACAGTCCTCTTGGGAAATGAGATGCTTTGTTTAAGCTGAATATTCCTTCGCCTATTTTTCATTACCACATCTGAAACAAAGAACCCTGTTTCTCAAGAAGAAACTGGGAAAACATTGAGGTCATCCCAGGAGGTCTATTGTTCAGGAATTTTCTGGGGCTCAGCACTCTAAGACAGGAGTCTTTGATCTATTTTCTTTGAGCATGCATTTTATCTGACCAAAGGCAAGATAAAGAGAACTTTCCTTCTTCAAATAAACTTTACATGGTATGCCACACAAGATGGAAAATTTATTCATTCAAAAATATAAACCCATTCAAAACATAAGTCTAAGAGATTCCAAGGGCATTCTAGGAACAGTAACCTTCAAGGGCTTGTACACTCTTGGTAAAAGAAAATTCCAGGACTTTCCTGGATTTAGCAAAACCTCACTTAAAACCCATAAAACTAGGGAAGATTTAAAAATCTAAACAAAACAATATCTCAATGAACCAAAAAGCACCATAAGAAAATTAAAAATGTAAGCTTTGCAGTGTTTGCAATTATTTTGGATTTATTTGTGCCCAAGAACGGTTGAAAACGTGAGAAAAATGCTAATTCATAATTCTTTAATTACTGCTCATTTAAATGCTTATTTTCCTGGACTTTCCAGGTCCAATACAAATTTTCCAGGATTTTCAGACCTGAATTTTGAAATTGTTTTTCCAAGACTTTCCAGGTTTTCCAAGACTTTCCAAGTTTTTCAAGACTTTCCAGGTTTTCCAAGACTTTCCAGGTTTTCCAAGACTTTCCAGGTTTTTCAAGACTTTCCAGGTTTTCCAGCACACGTACGAGCCCTGGTCTTCTTTCTGGACTCCTCTCAAGTCCTGACAAATGGTATAACAAAATCCCGGGATTTTCCAAGTTTTCCTGGACCTATGCAAACCCTGTATATAAAAATATAGTAACAGAAACCCACCATCCTGACTGTGCACCAAGCCACATTGTGGGCAGCACACTGCTCATCTTCTCTAGCCCATCGCTAATGGGTACACTATCAGAATAACCATCACTACTGGTGATATCTTGTACAGTTGCGGTGTCCACTCCCCCCTGGGGACCCCTATTGGCTGAAGTCTTGCTTGGTGACGACTGAACTCCTGCGGCAGGATAAAAAGATTAAGGATAAAACATATAGTTACCACTCACCCGTGCAATGTGCAAGGCTAACTTAGTACTTGACTTCAGATTAGCCATGTGCGAAAGTTCCTTATCTGAATCAACAATTTGCTTCTCATCATTTCTATCTTAATATTTAGCTGAACATTTGACTTGACAAACATTTCTCCCTGGACTAGAAAGTTTTAAACATTTGTTGTAAAAAACTTTTTTGAGAAATGAAACCAAAATGATGTTTCAAAACTTTTTTCAGTTCTGAAACAGAAGTTCAACCCAAATGGAATTTCAGAATCTCAAAATATCGAGAAACCTGACAGCCACCTGCTATCTAATAAAATAGTCTCGTGAGAGATCTGTGCCTTGCCTTATGCTCCTAGAGGAGCGAAGAGGAGTTGAGTAGGTAAGGTATATAGTCTGGTACACAAGCAGCAACTCAAAATTGGTAGCCTGAACAGTGATTTTGGTAATCAGTGGCTACGGATGTTATCAATTTGAAGAGATGCACAAAACAGAAAATACAAGATGAATTCACCAACAGTTTTCGGGATTATGCACCAACTTACCTAATGGATCAGAAAAACTCCTTCCCCCAGCATCAGCTTGCTGCTTACTTTGATCTGCAAAGCAAATAAGATGATCCACTGTCGACGGGACTGCTTAACTATAAATGAGTAAACTAAGTCAAATTGAAATCAATAATTAAACACAAAAAGCAAAGGTCTACTCTGGTGTGTGCAGCCAAAACCTCACAACACAACCACATATCACCATATTGCTTAGAAAAAAAATAAAAGCATAACAAGCAAAGTAACACAAAATTTGTTTCAAAACAATTAGTACTCTTCTCAACTCTGGCATTGAACACAATTTAAGTCAAAAAGTTTATGACTGCTACATTCATAAAATTATTGGTACAAAATGCTTCAAGAATCAACCATAACAATAATGGAGCATTTTAGGACTTGGTCTAAAGCAAAATGACTCAAGGTGTTCAATTCTCTGATTAAATGGAATTGGCAAACCACTGATTGGCTCAATAACTGCTGTTAACTTATCTTTGACTTAAAATCTCAATAACAATCTTTCACCTTGAGAACTTGTGGACCTCTCTTCTCCATTGGCTGTATCACTATCATAATCAGCAACACATGCTCCAGGGACGGCCGCAATGCACAGCAAATGGGACGTGCAAACCACAAAGCAATCCAACACATTTTGGGGATAGTTTGCATCAATTATTGTCACTTTGCTTGATGAGTGAGTGCTGCTTCCAATCCAGACTATTGATGGCGTCGCCTCCATCAGATTGCTCTCTTCACCATTGCGGCAACTGTCAGCATAGAAAACACTTGCCCCGATAGCAGAGCCTCCATCTTTGGTCTTCCCACCTGAAAGGTCAACACCAGCAGCACACCATATCTGAAACAGAGAATTTAAAAATTGGATTGAATGTATAAGTGGAACCATTTCTGAAGAAAGTCACCAAGGATGAGTGTCCTGTAGTCCATAAAAGATGGGTTGGGGGTGAGGTGGAGTTGACATGGTTAAGAGAAACCTCATGTTTACTCACCTTCATTCCTGGGTCATTGAGGTTGAGTGGCCTGCAGTAAACAGGAACTGGCACTGAGATCAGATCCTTGCTGCCGTCCATCCCTTCACTTGAGTACTTGGAAGGTAAACTCCATCCATATGCCTGCATGCGACCCTCAGACAAATCTGCTCAAGAGTAACAAAAATCAAGAAACACCTCAATTTATTAATTTGGAATTAATATGATTCAATTTAGCCTTTTAAGCATCAAATCTGAAAAATGACAAGAAAGAATATTGTTCAAACAGATATCCAGACTAAGCAAATGTTGCTTCTCAACTTCCTCAGCAAGTTTCACCTGATCCATTCCCTCCATCTCATCACCAGATATTCATATTTTTGCGAGTTATGTAAGGAAAAGTAAGATACAAACAAACTACCAGGGGATTAATGCTAAATTACTAAACTTTATAACAGTGTAGAACTAAACTTTTTTTTATAACAAAACATCATTATCACTGCAGGTATTATCACTGTATTTCATTGCCACTTTCACTCCTATTTATTTTGGTCAATATTACAGTGTTTTCAATATCTTTTTTTAAATAAGTGTCCGAGTTGCTGAAACAGGCGTCTGTGTCCCAATTCGGAACACGAGGCCCTATTTTCCAGGGGGGTCTGGGGGCATCCCCCCCAGGAAATTCTGAATTTTAAATGTCCTGAAATGCCCATTTACTGTATTTTGGCATCAAAATCGTAGCAACTGAATAAGTCTGAGAAGAGTCTAAATTACTATTGAAAATTGAAAAAATGACAGGATTTGGTTTTAATCTCAGATTATCTAATTGACACCTGCTGAGTAGTGCATTTTTCTATAAATACAAGTATGCATTACTATTTACCATAAACGATATATCAGTTGGTGATTTATGTGCAAAAGTTTGATTTAAAATTTTACTTCAACGTTTAGGGGAGTTAATGTCATAAAATTTAACTATGTTGTTTTGACATTTTGGTTGGCTGGTCACCTATGAACTGAACATAGGAAATTGGCATATTAAAAAAATCAATTTTTTAAGGAGTACAATAACCGGCGGTATGACGTAAAATAGGCGGCACTATACCGCCGGTAGCTGCCTTTTATTGAAAATCCTGATATCAAAATAACTGTCAATTTATTATCACCTGAGTTAAGGTAAGCCCTAACTTGCTTGTACCTTTCTCTTCTTTCGCTTAGTCGCTGCCTGTCAAAGCTGCAATCAAACTCAATGGTCACAAACGTGTACTCTAATTTATCTATCACAAAATAATAATTCTGTGCGTCACATGAACTTCAAAGACTCATTTTGAATTTGAAGAAGTAAAAGCCATCAAAAGTAGATATCAATTCACTTGTCTTTATGTAACATAAGACATCATTGGTTTGTGCAGTGGTAAGATCTTTGCCATTTAGCCCTATAGTCCCAGGTTCAAATCCACGCTCAGCCAGCATTGAAAATTTGTGTGACTTCTTCTGCCAAAGGTGAATCAGCTTCCCATCCTTACAAGGTTGGTAAAATGAGTACCAGCTTCTGCTTGGGGCTAACCCACGGCTCAAAGTAATGGCTGGTCAGCGAACAATGTCTGGCCAGAATGGTGACTTGACCAAACAAAACGTTCCATTGCCAGTCACGTTGACCAGTTACAAATATTCCACTTTTTTAAAAACTGTAACGTCACATGTGAATAAACTGTTGTTGAAATTATTAAATGAATACCTTTGTCATTGGTCTGTACTACTTATAATTACAATGCATCTGGCATCAATTTGGAAATAGCCGATAGACTGATAATGGTTTACAACACCTGCTAAAAACTTCTGTAATCTTTTAAAATAATGTCATTTAATTAAAAACACTTGTCACAATAGCTACACTGAACATCTTGTAGCAAATGGAAACGTGCTTGTTGGTCTGGTTTATTTTACATAAACATACAAAATGGGATTGGTGAAATTCAATTGCTATTTACGTATCTATTAGTGAGATTCAATCACTGTTACCTTTAAGTAAAAAAAGTTGATTTTGTTTACAAAAAGCACTTTATAAACCGTCTAGAGTGCATTTGCAACAACGTTTTTACTGAATAATTGATATTTTTGGGTTTATATTGTCATAACCTTATTAATTATTTTTCATAATGTTGACCAACCAAAACCAAGACATGTCCGAGCTAAAATCAGTTTGCCCAATCACCACGAGTGGCCTCCATACAAAAATTATTTTGAGCCATGTAACCTACAACTGATTAGTATAGCAGGGGGAGTCAATGACTTTCATCCACTAAATACAACAGAAACCAGAGACAAGCGACGGCTTCAATGGGCCACTTTGACTCGTAAAAGGATTTAGCTACTTATGTAACATATCAATGAACATGATTAGCCGTGTCGAGTATAACAACTTCATTTCTAGGAGTACACAAAGATCTCTGACCAAAGTTATATGTTTTGGGATAGTCTGTGTAACAACTTACTTTTCACTTCCAAAGCCTGGAGGAGGAGTTGCGGCAGCTGTATTAAGGGAGGTCAAAGAATTAGACCTTCTCTCGTTGGGTTGAGTGGTAGCACTGTGACGTCCAATGGCACTGTCATCAGGTGAACCATACCGTATGCTGACAGTTGGTGGGTTCGGTCTCTTTGGTGTGGGTCCAAAGAGATTGCTGAAACTAAGAATTCATTTGAAATACCTTCATTAGTGGAAAACAAAATCTGCATTGGTTAACATCTGAGAAAATATCTTATACTGGTTACAAAGTTTATTATTTTAACAATTAGACTCGCAGCCAAAAAGGGCTACAGGTTAATAGCCCATGAGGCCCTTAAGGGCGAAAGGTCTAATTGTTTTAGTATCACCCCATTAGTCGGACAGAAAAGGCAATAATAAAGTTACCAAATGCATGTTGAAGAAATATTTATTTGGAAATAAACTTAAAGAAAGCGTCACGCTCATTGTGCCAAACTTTGAACTCAGTGCTGTCTTCTTACCGGACAGCAGCATATAAAACATTGTGAGACTTTCATTTAACTCTTCTTTCACCAGCTTTTGTATAACTGTTTTAAATTTTTGTTTGGTTTGCAAACCATTCTATAATAAAAAAGTGACAATATATTTGAAATGGCTTTTGAGAAAAGTGAAAAGTAAAGCTTAATTTGTTTTGAATTTAGAAACAAAGTTCGTAGTTTTGTCTAATAACAAAAAAAAAACCCAACAAAATTTACCATTAAAGATCTTCATCTCGTACTTTGTTGCCCTTTTGATTGGCTACGCTACTAGGGGACTATTAGCAACAGTGAAATTCACTGATTTTGAAAACCTACCAAAACAATGGTGGCGGCTTCGCATTTTGTGGAAATTTCTAAGGAGATTTTAGATAATTACTGGATAATTCCATCCCAGAAAAGTCTAAAACGCAAGATTTGCATTAGTCCCCTAGTTGGGTGATACTAATTCAAATTAGACCCTGAGATTGTAAAACACGTAAAAACTCAAGCCTCGTTGGAAATAATGCCTAATTCTACATAAGAAAGATTGAGAAACCATCCCATGCCCCCCTGGATTTGCCATTGCTAAGTACATTTATTTCAAAAATTCAAGTAATTGAGAAAACTTTTATGTTAAGCTAATGGTTAATAACAAAATTAATATTACATCTAACTATAGTTTCTTACAATTTCCATATTGAAGACTTTTTCTTCTGTTGTAATTCAAGATTCCTTTCTTTTGAGGCCCTGTCGGATAAGAACACAAATGAAATCTGAAATATCAAGATTTGCACAAAACTGTAGTTAGCCAACTGTCAGCCGTTAAGTTTTAACACAGTACACTTATTTACTGGTAATCACAATTCCAGGACGTTCTAGGATTTTCTAAAGATAGTTTAGTAACTTTGCAGCATAAAACCCTAACTCTTTATTCTACTAATAGTGCCGCACTGAAAGAAAACCAAAATACAAGACTTAACCATTTCAGCCCAAGGCAATTCATCAACATTTAACTTCTCCTAACATAACTTAAACAAAATAATATATATGGTGATGATAAATACGGAATTGATCAAATGGAATAAGCTGTGGCAGTTGAAAAGCTACGGTCTCCCAAACTGCTTATATAAAAAGTATGCACCTTAGTTGGGAGAATTTACTAATAAAATAAATTTGTTGTGTTTGGGGCTTAGAGAGTTAGGCCCAGGTTATGTCACTGTACTGACAAAAACAAATGAGGTGACAATAAATTTAATCTCATTAAATGCACTTACAGTAGCACTTCCGAAAGATCCAAAAACAAAAAAGGATGTCCAGAAGTGTTAATTGCCTTTCTTCAATCTCTAAGAGCTAAAACAAACTTCCAAACCTTTCAAGGGCTTTCAAGGAGAAAACAAAATTCCAGAACTTTCCAAGCATTTAAACCCGAATTATTATTTTTTATTAATGCAAAAAGGTAAAAGATTTCTTACCGAATCATTTCCGTCCATCTTACAGCTTCTTGTAACTCCATTAAGCGTTCTTTGTACTGATTTCTCTCCATCAAAACACGAGCCATTTCCACACGTGTGAATCGCTTGCGATGTGCTGCTGACACACTTGCCTGAATGACATTTAATGCTCTTATCAATCAACTGCCCACAAACATGCATGTGGTCATAAAATGTGCAATACAAGAAGAAAACACTTACACAAAAAAGTCATTAACCTACACATGCATCAATATTTATTTTATGCACGACAAACCAAGTAAATTAGTTATTAATACAAAAATAGCAGCTCACTTCTTTCAAAGCAACAGTTGCTTTCTCAGCATCATGGCGCATTCTGAAATGCAGAGACAAGAATGAGATAAAAATAGACAGAATGAAGTAAAAATATTAACACCAACAATGTTTTGATTATGTCCACAACATCATTTTCAAGTGACTTGAATAAAAACATCTGAAAGAAGAAACAATATTCTGTAGATTTTTGGGCCACAAAGGTACAGCAGTTTGGATTTTGGTAAGGGGCTTACAGTAAAAATTACTTTAGAAATATAAGTTTCATTTTAATTAATAGTTATTGAAGATGTTGATTTACTGATTTCTAAACGTTTTACAACAATTAAAATAAATAATCTGTTTTTGAAACAAAGTTGTTTGCATTAATGGATTTAGACTAGTACTTTTTGAGTAACGTAAAAGATTTTGGACAGACATCTATAATTACCAAATGCGAATCTTAAGTTATTGTAAATTATCATGTTAACCCTTTCAGCCCAGAGCAATTTATCAACATCTAGCTTCTCCTTACATTACTCATAATAAAACAATATAACTGGTAATGAGAAATAAGAAATTGATCAAGTGGAATAAACTGTAGAAGTTGAAAAGACAAATTCT
>JAODFW020741577.1:0-11496 GCA_027575235.2 Palythoa mutuki
CAGGTTTTTCATTTCGCGACAATGCCACCTTTTAAAGGTTTACAGTGATTGGCCGGCTTTTCGGGTTATGAAAACAATGGGAATGGAATGTTCGGCTGGGGTCAGCAGACGTTTGTGGGGGAGGGAACTGGGAAGGACTGACACAAAAAACGTCTGCGAGGAGGCTAGTGCTATCGCGGTTCCACACGGTCAGATTGACTGCGCTATCGTCTGGCACAGCACTGGGACATCAATTTATACATCGCGCTATCACCGCGCTAAATTGAAAATGATTGAAGGTTCTTCATCTTTTCTCAACCTCAGCATGTTCTTAAAATGTTCTTAAATTTTTGGCGATTTTCAGCCTCATGTTCTTATGAAAAAGGTTCTTATAAAAAAAAGAGTGTAAACTAACTATACACAGATTGAACTCAACAAAATGGCGAGACAAGTAACAATAACTCTCTCGTCTCCCACGTGCTTCACGTGTCTCGTCCTAGTCCTACTCGGACGCGACACATGGCGCTCAGACATAAAGTACTTTCACAAACTGAACTTTCACAATTTATGAAACACTTCTACGAATTATGAAACACTTCTATTAAACAAAATTTATGCATTCCCAAAAGTTACTACACATATCCAACAATTCCTACTTGCTCAAACCAAAAAAAATTACAAAGGAAAACCATTTTCTACAATGCAATGTCACTTAAATGAGTATAAAAACCCTGTCCAAAATAGAAACTACCTTCACACATCAAACCACTGATACAGGTATAACTCCGATCGATTCCTAGAAAATGAAAAGTACTTCAGAAAAGGTATTTTGGTTATATGAATGTTCTTGTTGATGTGTAGGGCAGTGTTTATATCAGTTATTGAAGTGTTTTATAAATTCCGGAAGTACATTTCATAATTTACTTAAGTGCTAATTTATTTAGTTGAAGTATTACATAATTTGTGGAAGTGTTTTACGAATTGTGAAGATATTTTATTTATTATTGTGGAAGTTTTTTAAAATTTTTTGAAGCCATTTTATATTTTGTGGAAAGTTTTATGTAGTTTGTGGAAGTATTCTATAATTTTTGGACATGTCTATAATTTGTGGAAGTATCTTTTTTATTTTTGTTGAAGCTGTTTTATATTTTGTGGAATGGTTCTATTTTATAATTAGGGGCACTGTTGTATAATTTGTGGACTTTTTAATTAAATTTGTGGAGGTTTTTTTAAATTTTGTGGAAATGTTTATAATTTGCACAAGTTTTTTTTAAATTTTGTTGAAGCTGTTTTATATTTTGTGGAAATGGTTTATATAACTTGTGGAAGTGTTTTAATACTTTTTTAAAATGTTTCATACATTTGTGGGACAATTTTATAATTTGTGAAAGTGATTCATAATTTGTGGGAGAATCTTGTGATTTGTGCAAGCATTTTATAAGTCGTGAAAGTGTTTTATAATTAGTGGAAATATTTTATAGTTTATGAAAGTGTGTTTGGTAATTTGTTGAAGTGGTTTTTAATTAATGGAGCTGTTGTATAATTTGTGGAAGTGTTTTATGATTTATGGAAGTGTGTTTTATGTGGAAGTATTTTTTAGTTTATGGTAATGTGGTTTATAATTTGTTGGAGTGGTTTCTAATAAAGTGGTTAATATTTTGCATAGGTGTTTTCTCCTGGCGTGCTCCTTATAATCCTTATAACTGCTAACTACTAGTACTAACTTAGCTCCTCAACATTCAGGGTATATGAATAATGTTCGCCATCCAGATGACAAAGTAGCAGTTGTTCACTTCTGTGAAATCCATCCACCGGCACTACCAAGTAAGTTTGTTAGAGTAGCACGTAAGTTTCTTATTATACCACGTAAGTTTAATTTATCATAGTACCACGTAAGTTCATTATAATACCACGTAAGTTCATTATAGTACCACGTAAGTTTATTATAGTCCCACGTAAGTTCATTATAGTACCACGTAAGTTCATTATAGTACCACGTAAGTTTATTATAGTACCACGTAAGTTCATTATAATACCACGTAAGTTCATTATAGTACCACGTAAGTTTATTATAGTACCACGTTAGTTTATTATAGTACCACGTAAGTTCATTATAGTACCACGTAAGTTCATTATAGTACCACGTAAGTTAATTATAATACCACGTAAGTGCTAAGTTTATTATAGCACTACGTAAGCTCACTATAGTATCACAAAAGTTCATTGTAGCTTACACAAAAAACAAAAGCGTTAGATCTATTCAACGGTCATGTCAATGATCATGCGCATTATGCATATTAGTGAAGGAGGAGGTGAGTGGATAGTTTAGGAGGGAGATCAATATTCCAGTAATCACCTTACTGATGTTATTTGAGTAACTGCTTTAGGTTTAGAGTCCATGACAGATATGGACGAAGCTGCTTCAGTGTTTACTTTTTACTGATTATTATTAATATAGCGGTAAAAACTTCTAGATGCTAAGTTTACTAAAGAACATAGGGCGTAATAACATAGCCTATGTTCTTTCAAGGATTATCACTTTCTGTTAAACATTAAGTGCCAAATAGTGAATTCCTAATAACATTAATTAAAACCGGCTCGTATGCCTAAAAAATAATTTGGAAACAACGTGCTAGCATTTGCTAGAAAGACTGGCAACTGGTTACTATCAATTTCACTATTTACAGTCCACCTTAAAGTCAATTAGGCAGCAACCTTGAATGTCCGAGCGATCGATGTGGAGCGTACTTGAAATGACCGATCTTTGCATTAACTTAAGATTTCTCTACACCTAGAACCTAGGAGCATTCTGAGGGATCTTTCCATGTCCACACTCCAGCCTCCCAACACATCTATGATCACATTGCATTGGTTGATCTTATAACCCTTGTACTGTACTTTCAGCTCCCATCGAAGCGGTCCATACTTGAGTGTTTTCTCTTCATCTTTCTTGCTACGATTCTCGACCCACGGGCAGCTCATCTCGATGGTACTCAGTCACTATCTTCTCCCGATGGTTGACTATCCAGCATCCACACGGTTTGCCCTCACGTCGTTATGCTCTGCATAGACGAGAATATCCCAAAACGCTTGCACATCTTGAGATTCGTACAGTGGCTTGGGTTGTATCTTGGAGTACTACGGGGGGACCTCGTCAACCAGCTTCAGATCTCGTAAAAGCACAAAGTACAACACTTTTAAGGCCGCATTACGCCTCTCAAGGTAGTTACTTTGAGCCAGCACTGAACATCCCGCGATCACGTGTGCCATACTCTCTAGATCTGTCCCTTTCCCACCCAACCTGCAGGGGTGGTACAGGTCTTATGACATGAATAAACCGTAGTTGGTAGCATCTGCTCGTATAGCTCCATCATACCCGGAATCGTATGAGTCGCTGCACGTTGCCAGGTCGTCATCCACGCGAAACATTCTTGTCTACTCAATTCTACATCATCCCATCTGGAAGTTAAAAGCTTTCCTTTCCACCTCTCTCCTCGGGGTTTTTCGGTGTACTGACCTCTAATTATCTACCTTAACTTATCCTTGATCTCCTCCTTCGGCATTTCATTGCCTTCCTCATCATACAACTTCGAGTTGGGGTACGAGAGACTCAGAGAGACACCCAACTCTTCAGCAAATTTCCCAGCCTCTTTCACGAGTGATCTGTGCCCTTTAACAGCAGCTTGTTCTTCAAAAGCGCGCACTAGGCCCATGGTCGGATCTTCATTTCCGTATAACTTAACAGCTGACTTGATTTTAATCTGCTTATATTCAGCCTCCACTGACTTAACACCACGCCCCCCACATGTCTAGGGAGATACACTAGCGCAGTTGACCCAAGTGGGTGCTTCCCACCATTCTCGCAGATGATTTTACGAGATTCCCTGTCGACGTTATGAAGGTCGGTTATGCACCATTGCTGCGACCACATAAGATATGACAACACTGGCAATGCAAGTTGGTTGGTAGCTGTGACTTTGTTCTTATCCGAGAGAGGGCTAGACCAAATGACTGATAACCTCTGTCGGTAAACATGAGCAGCAACGTCTAGAGCTAGTTTCTCCTCCTGTCGTTGGTGCTCCGGTGTGCCAAGGAAGCGATACTGCGCATCTTCTTTCAAACAGTTGATGGTAGCTTGACCTTCAAAGAAGCCATTAGGGTTCTCAGGCACTACTCTGCGCCTTGCATGCAAGACATTGTACTTTTTTGGGTTCCACTGAAGCCCTACGTTTTCCATCGCTGTTCTCACCATCTTCAGCACCCTGTTCAGCTTTTGTTCAGACGCCGCGAACACCTTAAGATCATTGATGTAGAGGAGATTGGTGACCTTGGAAGCAATAGGTTTTGAAAGCCTATACCCTTCAGCGGAGCTTAACTTCCATGCAACAGGGTTTTAAAATACATAGAGTAAATAGGCACGAACACAGCACATCCCCCTGTGGGAGGCCTCTGTTGATATTATTATTATTATCATTATTATTATTATTATTATTATTATTATTATCATTATTATTATTATTATTATAAAGCATTTGTGAACCGCATAAAGTTTTATTATTTCTTTTGTACACTCTTTGTAAGAGCACTGAGACTTAGTGTAATGCTCCCAGCAAGTTAAACTATTATTATTATTTAAACAAAAATATAAGGAAGGTTGTTAACTTTACAGTATCCAATTTTCCATCTCTTTTGTATCATACAGTTACTCAAAATTCTGTGACAGGTCGTAAATGAATGAGAGAAAAAACAATTTACCTCTCTTTCGTGTGACCTGTTCAAAACAACTTCTTCGTGATTTCCATTGTTACCTGATAAAGAAAAGGGCAAGAATTAAGAAGCCATCAACTGAGCTTCTCTGGCCTGACACAACTATGCAGGCAGTAGTTCTTGTAGTTTATAATTTCAACAACAGTTTTTACTTAAAACACAAAAAAATCATTAAGCTATATTATGCACATTCACATACTCATTTGTGTTAAATGCAGTTTACTCATGCATCATTTTCAACATATGAGAACATACACTGTCAGAGCAGTATCACATGATTTATTCATACCTTGCATGATTTATTCATACCTTGCATGATTTATTCATACCTTGCATGATTTATTCACACCTTGCATGATTTATTCATACCTTGCATGATTTATTCATACCTTGCATGATTTATTCATACCTTGCATGATTTATTCATACCTTGCATGACTTATTCATACCTTGCATGATTTATTCATACCTTGCATGATTTATTCATACCTTTTGAAACATGATGAAACAATCTGTTTTGATTTGTTCTTGACAACTAAAATTAAAGAAAATAACCTGAATTATCAAAATTTATTTCTAGCATTGCCTGTCTTCTACAAGACGATATCTACTTAAAGAGCAATCAATTTCAAGTCATCTAGTATCTGTAACGAGTTCTTTGCAGCCTGAGGACAATCGTTCTTGCGGAACCACATATTTATTCATTTACATGGCATTAATTATGATAAACGATAAAACACAAATCTCGAGCTCCAAAACTGTCATTGTTGTTTTGTTGTGTTTGTCTCTACTGCAAAAAGTGTTCAGAAAGTGTAATTTAAGTGTAAAAGGTTACCATGAAAACAGCTTTTCCTGCTTTACGGACCTTACACCAAAAAAAATTATAATGTAAAAGTGACTACATTTGTCTACCATAGAGAAACACCTCAGCATAACCAGACTGACTTTTCACAATTGTGCAAAGACAACTATTGGGCTGACGATAGAAAGGATACTGTACTACTCCAAGACTGCTGAAAAATGAACATAATACTAACACAGGAATCGACTCGGTCAGCCTATGGTTACAAGTTAACCCTACCTTACCCTGGCTTTTTGAGATTGTCGGTAAACAAGAAGGGCATAAAGTACATGCATCCAGTATATTACCACCCATACCATTAATTAATTTGAAGGAAATTTGTTAATAGAAAAGGAGGATCCAAGACAAATTTATTGGTGTGTTTAAAGTTACAATACAGTGACGTTAATATGAGGTGAAAATGCAAACCTGGCTGTTGCCTGAAACTCCACATCAAATTAATTATTTCAAATTGAAAGTTTAAAAGTTTAGGTGTTCACAAGGAAAATAATGTTACTGTGTTATTGACATTCATTCGTCTTGACATCACATGTGAAGATTTGGCTTCTACAGGGGTTTACATTAATTAATTGAATAGAAATTATTTGCATAAAATTTTATACAAATATTATGATTTAACATACATACGTAAACCTTTAACTATCCTCAAATATACCAGAAAACAGACTTTGTAAACTATAGAAAGTTCTGGAAAAAAACTATAAACATTTTGAATGAAAAAATAATAAACTGTGGTACTAAACAGACATTAGAAAACAAAGTAAGAGAGGTCCTGAGCAGGTCTCTCCGTCAATTGAATCCTTCACCAAGAATTGTTCTGGAGTTAGAACGCAGGTTTTATTTTATTTTAATTCTTCTGTTCAGTCTGAAATACTGGTGAGTAATAAAATACGATTACATTAGCAAGACCCCAATATTAACACATGTCTTGTGTTGCTGTTGAAAACTGGCGCATTATAATTAGATGCGCTTTTGAAGAATACATTTTTTAAGAGCCAGTGTCAGTAAATATCACCTATGTTGCAACATTTTGTGACATGTTTTTATCAGTTTTCGCTCGAACGGTACTACAAATAATACATCTCAACATTTCGTTTTACAATTGCCCGAAAATTTTATTTTAGTTACTTGAAACAGGAAGTATTTATAATTGTTTTGAAATAGATATTGTTTCCGAAATCAATGTAACAAATAGGTCTTAGTCCGTTTGAAAACAGCCAAAACATTAGCTTTTGCCGAAAGGTGGTTCTCATCTTTTCGTGCCCATTGGCAAAAAACCCCATGATTATAATAAAGATTTCTATTACAGATGGAATTTCTAAAGTAACCCATAAGAATGCAGTTTAAGTTGGAGAAAAGATTTTCAAGGATATCAGAGAGTGCCGATGCAAGAACAGCATTGTCGATTTCAGCCATGAAAACGATTTGCATCAAAATGGCAGCAATCAAGTAGTCTCGATAATAAAGCAAAGAAGAAAGTAATCCACTTCATACTAAATTATATTTTTGTAAATATTTCCCCCAAGACCTTCATCTGACAAAGTTGCATATTGAATGAAGTTAAAACACACAATTTCGATTTTTCTCGATTTCTTGAAAACTACTAATTTTTAAAAAGATTCGATAACATTTTCGATAATAGCTCCCCAAAAGTGTCATTCAAACAAAGTATCAAGAATTTCGATTTTTGAAGCCGTGCCGCTACTTCTCAATTTTTACAGACAGACGCTCTTCATAATTATAGTTAGTAACAAAATAAGTAGCTAAAAGCATGGCAAGAGAGCAAAAACTACTCAGTATATCTTGTTCTTCTCTTCCAAAACTTATAATACCTTTAGTTTTTTTTTTGTTTTTCTGGTTGTCTCTAAAATAGTGAGGAAGACTAAATACAAAACACAAATGCCGTGATTTTTAAGAAATTGTTTTTTTTTTTCGTTTTTTGTTATGCTTAAATGTGTTTGCTGCAGGTTTAACAGTAAGCACCTTACCGGTGAAGTTGATGGATAACCAGAATCAGTATGCAGATAGTGATGGGGGAAAGGCGATTCTGATGACTGTTTCCCAGGCGAAACTTTTCTCCCTGGTTGATCAGCCTCATCAACCATCCTACCCTCATTAAACTGTGGCACCAGTCGCTGCTTAACCTGATAGTACTTTGGCTGGTCATCAACATATCTACTCCCATAGGTAGCTCTGTCACCATCACTATATACTTCATATGGTGATTGCCGTGGACCCAAAATAGGATCGTCCTCAGTTGAGCTCAAGTCTAGCTCCCTAGGAAATAGTAATCACGGCTTGTGTTACAGCTATCCAATGTATTTAGCAGTAGCTGAACTGCAAAATTTTCAAACTAGTTTACTAGATAGACCTAAATCTTAATGTAGGACTGCTTGCCATTAAGTGCATGAAATGTGTTGCTTACCAACACACTTGCATATGAAAACAATATAGTTTTCTAGCATAGACAATCACACATGTTTTCTATCTAGTAAAAAACAATATTTTGCTAATGACCGATGAGAAATTAATTTTCTTTTCATATTAAAATAACTTTACAGTTAAATATCAAGATATCCAAATATACCTTCTTTGTCTCTGGTTGACAGTTGCCGAAACGTCAGACACCACACTGCCTGTAAAAATTGAAGTTGTGTTATAAATGGTAGCTCATTGCTCAATGACTGATGTTTGAGTGACAATTTCAAGTAATATACCAAAATAGAGCACAAGTGTATGGTCACCCGTTCTAACACTGAAAAGTAATGTAGTCCCAAGGGTAAAGCCCCCAGGGCTTTATTGTTTTCAATATGTTTGGAACGGGTGATCAAACAGGAAATTCAAGGTTTTGATATGACTTTTTAATCGGGCATGATAATTTTTTAAAATAGTAACAAACACGCAAACGAAACAAAGTGCGAGAGAAGTGTCACTGAATGCTGGCATGGGTAAGCTCCATGCTGGACTCAGAACATCCACTGAGTGGTGCAGACCCTAAGTCCTAACTCCAACCTCCGCATGGAACCTCCCTAACTCCAACCTCCCTGGATTAGAACTGAAAGGAGAAGGCAAGTGCGAGTGCCTGGTGCAGTATAACCAGGTTACTCCAGGCATGTGGGGCTCATCAGCTTTGGTCGGCTACACACCAAGGAGAGGGATTTTCTGATATAAAACCTATAGCCTGTCAGTTGCCCTTGGTTGTCTTAGCCTGTTTAACCCCCTGGAAGTCTTCCAGGCCTAAAGAGTGGCACCGGTTTGCATGCCCTGCATCTCACTTACAAAATAGCAAGTGCAGGCAAAAAAAAAGTCCCATAGCAGTGGAGAAGAGGCAAAAATGACAGCTACAGGATGGTACTGGCAGTGGCAGTCTCAACACCGCATGTAAGCGGTCCAGTAGTATGGGTCGATAGCCTACTGATCGAGGCAACAGTAGCTTTTGGTAGCACCCTGGGCGACCAAGCCGCCTTTTCTAGGGAGAGCACTGCTTGCTCCACATGGAGAGGAACCGATAAATGGAGGTCTAAACAAAGCTTGCCTCGACCCCCTACCCAGTTGGTTAACCACAGACAACGGGCATCTCTTCAAGCGGTCGAAAAAAAGAAAGAAAAGAAAACGTGCAACAAAGACTTTTACCCTCAAGGTAGCATGCTGGAATGTCCACACAATGTGGGACATCATCAATAGTGAATGCCCAGAGGTGATCAGCGCTAGTTGCCAAGGGTCTAGCGCAACTGAACACTGACATTGCTGTTATTAGTGAAGTTCGTTTTGCTAGTCAGGACTACCTCGTGGAGCACGGGGCTGGGTACACTCTATTCTGGTCAGGAAAATCAAAAGAAGATCGGAGACTGTCAGAAGTTGGCATAATGATTAAGACCACTATTGCCAACAAGCTTGAAAGCCTACAGACCATCTCATGAACCTCCGCTTTCCTCACTGTGATAACAACTGTGCTATGCTCATCAGTGTCTATGCTCCAACTCTTAAGGCAAATCCAACAACCAAGGAAGCCTTCTACAGATACTTAAGATCTCTGCTGCAGCGTATCGACAAGGCTGACGAGATTGTTATCATTGGCGACTTCAACGCTAGCGTCAGCAAGAACCATAACAACTGGCCTGGTGTGTTAGGTAGCCATGGGATTGGTAACTGCAATGACAACAGTCAGGTACTTAGAACTGTATGCAGAACATTCACTCGCCATCACAAACACCCTCTTTCAATAAAAGCACGTTTCAAGACGATCTGGAGGCACCCTCGATCCAAACATTGGCATTTACTGGACTATATCATCGTGCGCCAGAAAGACATCAAAGACGTGCAGCACACATGTGTCATGCCCAGTACTGACTGTTACACCAATCATAAAATCGTGCACACAAACCTACAGATAACTTCTTGTTCCCAGGTCAAAAAGCTGGACCGGAGAATGTTAGGACTACGTCAGGCGAAAAGTGCTCAGCTTACCAATGACTGTTATCCAAGCCAGACAGCCAGTCAGCCAAGGCAAACTATAGGCAAGCTTGTAGCACCCTCCAGAGAAAAGTTTCGTGACATCCAGAATACCTGGTGGGAAGCACTGGCTGACAGAGTTCAGCTCTATGTCGACACGTAAAGAACCAGGGAATTCTACCAAGCCCTCAGAGAGGTGTATTGCTCCTCCTACCAAACACAAGGCCCCTCCGTTCCTCAGATGGTTCAATACTTCTAACTGACAAGAAAGGCATTCTGTCAAGGTGGTCTGAAAACTTTAGCAACCTATTCAGTGACAAATGTTTTGTGCAAGAGTCCCCTATCAAAAACATCCCGCAGCTTGGAGTGAAGACTTGGCTAGACGACCCACCTGAAGTAGAAGTAAAGATAGCAATCAGAAAGCGAGAGATCAGAATTCTCCAACCATAGAGGCATCACTCTCCTTTCCATTACCGGCAAGATTCTTACCTGCATACTGCTCGACAGATTGATAAAAGCCATCACTGAAGTCATTCTTCCAGAAAGCCAGTGTGGTTTCCGGACCAACAGGGAAACAACAGACATGGTCTTTGTACTCCATCAAATTCAAGTGAAGTGCAGAGAATAGGACATGGGTTTGTACACAGGTTTCATAGACCTGACGAAAGCCTTTCACATAGTGAGTTGAGGTGGCCTATGGCATATCCTCAGTAAACTTGGATGCTCTCCCAAGTTCCTTACAATCCTCAAACAACAGGCCAGGAGGGACATGTGAAGCACAACCCGGAGTTCTTAGACCTTTTCTCCATTGAGAATGGCATGAAGCAGGACTGCATCCTTGCACCAACACTTCGCCATTTTAAGAAGACCCGCAGGACGGTGTCTACATCCAGTTCCACACATATGGAAGTGTTTAACCTCTGCCGCCTGTTGTCCCACACCAAGACAGCAGAAATACTGATCAATGACCAGCTGTTTGCTGATGATTGTGCCCTCCTGATGCACATTGAGGAAGCCCTCCAGAGAATAGTAACTTGCATTGCGAACGCAGCTACCACATTTGGACTGACAATAAGCCTCAAGAAAACAGAGGTGATGTACCAGAAGGTGCCCGTGCCCCATACCACCCACCCAGTATCAACATAAATGATCACCAGCTGAACGCAGTGGACACGTTCACCTATCTTGGTAGCGTCATTTCCAACGATGCCACTGCTGCAAAGGATGTTGAAAGTCATTTCGCCAAAGCAAGCAGCTCCTTCAGACGCCTACAAAAACGTGTCTACAAGAACCACTCCCTCTGCATACCGCCGCCTGGTTAGCCTAGTTGGTAAGGCACCAGTTTGCCGTGCGGGAGGTTCGGGTTCGATTCCCGGCCGGACCTCCACTCAGGGTCTTAAAATAACTGAGGAGAAGGTGCTGCCTTTGCTATAACA
>JAODFW020742565.1:0-11496 GCA_027575235.2 Palythoa mutuki
TAAAAGTTCGTATCTACATACATCTATCTATATATAAACGAGTTAAAAAGGTTTCGATTCTTTAAAGGGTAGAAATGAAAATTATATATCTTCAGACCTATTAAAACAATACTATTAAATCTTCTAAGACTTGCAAGAAAAATTAATTTTAACGTATTTTTTTAGTCTTAGCTAAAAGATTCGATTTATCATTATCATTATTATTATTATTATTAATATTAAAAACATTCAAACTATAAATTTTACAGCATTGTTTTTGTTTGATAATTAATCAAACCCTTAACTTTACTGACGATTTTTTTTTTCGGTTTAACTTCTCAGTTCGCCGCTACCGTTTTTGTTTTTTTCTCAAAAAGAAAAAAGAACAGCCGTGGAATAACGAAAACTATGTTATGAACAAACACAATTACCTTCCAAAGGCGACAAAAATCATACAAACTATACATTTACTGAAAGAGTTTTATTTTTTCTCCAACAGAAATTTGAAGACCTTTTCTCGAAAAGGAGAAACATAAAGTGTGGGGTTGAGAAGAGAGATCTAAATATTTCAGAAGTGTCTGTCGTTTTTAACTGTGTGCATGAACAACAACACAAAAAAAGAACCAAATTGGCCTGAAAAAAAAATTGTGCACTAGGAATGTCGGTATCTTCGTCTGACCTGCTAATAAACAAAATCTTGTCCGTTTGACATTCAGCAGGTACCTAGCAATCTATTCATCCTTTTTACTGGCAGCTATTAGTGCAAGATTGGTGACTCCATATTTTATTCGCATACTTTAATATTTTCTTTGGTTACTCTCAAAAGGGTTTGAGATATAGCTGAAAAGGGAACCTAAGTTACACTGGCCCCAAAATGTCTGTTTGATTTACGTCAAACTCATGCGATTACGTTAACGAGAAACACTTAGCAAGATTTTAGGATAGCAGATGGTTCCTGTAATGACCGAACAATATAACACTACCTGTGCGCCTGTATCAACCAAATGTCGAACTAGTGTAAACTAAAAGAGCTTCTATGTCAATAGTGTGGTTAGGGATAATAGAAATACTTTGGGCTTGCCAAAATAATGTACCTTCCAGTCAAATAGTCAAATAATTCACTGAAAAACAGTTCGATCGATGATTGTATATATTTTAAGGAAAAACTTAGCGAGAGTTCAGTCAAAAATGCTGTTCAATCGGTTAGCACGTAAGCTTGAAACACTTTCTCATCAAATAAAACATTATCGTACAGTAGCACTTCCAGCTGAGTGAAATGCGAGCCTGCTGCGCGAAAAAGTAGAAGACCTCAAAAATACACCTTTAACACCAGTTAATAACAGGCACTAAATTTAACTCTGTGGAAGAATTGTGAATTCAGTTGCAAGTAATAAACCTTAGTACTCGCCCTATCTAAAGACTTAAAACTCAGCCATTCAGCAACCACGTAAACTAGGAAAATCCCAGAGGCAAGAGCCATCTGCAACGAAACATGTTGTTTAGTACTGTCACTTTGCACAGTGGCCGTTTAGTCAAAACCTCAGGTTTGTCTGAAAGCCAAATTCAAGTGAGCCTTTTACAGTTATAATACGAACCAAACACGAGTGAAAGTTTAACAAATTAATTATTGTTTTGTCTGGTTTAACGCTATGCGCCCAATTATCTGTAAACTGGTCGTCAGAGTTGGTCATTGTTGAAATCCGCATTTCGCAACAACACATGGTGAACATTTTTAGCTGATCCGTCAATTTTCGCCATTGTTCAGATGGTTCCAAAGATCAAGTTCAAATCTTGGACAATGTACAATTCCCGAAATATCATGGAAAGTTAGCAATAAAGGCACTTTCATTTAAAAACGATGCTGGCCGAATACGATTTCACTGAACAAGTGTGAACTTACCTCGCCAGACTTCAACGGTAAACACGGACTGATGATTTTTTTTGCTTTTGCCGGGTTGTTTGAACTTGAAAATGCTAACAGTTAAGCGACACACTTTTGAGCCTTTCGTCTGACAATATTTGAATCGACTGATTGTTGAGTATAAAACCTAACTTTGCAATTGCGTCTGAACGACTCGACTGCTCCAGTTACAATGGGCTAAAAACAAGCGAACACATGATCAAACATACGGGTACTACCCGCCAAGCTATGTTCCACCCATGGGTAGGTGGTGGAAGAACTCGGTTACAAGTATGAAACACCAGTGCTTGCCGTTTAAAAATCTTTGGCGAGTGAAATAAAGCTCTCCTACACTATTTGAGATGAGCAATTTTTTCCATTGAGTGAGTGGATACTAAACTCCTGAAATGACACTACTGCACAAAGTCCTTCTGTTATTTTATTTTCTCACACTCTTAATACAAAGGTAAACTGCAAACAATTGTATTCCTAAATATAAAAATATATAGGAAAGAAATAACATAATTATGCGGGATACCGGCTCAAGGTTGAGTTCGCTCAGTCGGGTCGAACTCGATAAACTAGTTGTGTCTGGATGACTTTTGTGTAATGGAAACATGTGGGAATAAAACCGATGCGAAATTTCGAAAAGTAAAGTTAAATATTACACAATAGGCTTTAAAAGTTAGAAAAAAGAGTGTTAAAAACATCAAACGTTTTCGACTAAAATTGCCGTCTTCAGGGTTTCTTTTGCGGCTAAAAGTTTAAGATTATATAAATGGTCCTAAGTTACCCCCATCGGGAAAAGGAAAATGGCGTGTGCTTGATTTTTTTTTGATGAAAGACGGATTATATTATACGCTGCAGTAATAGACCTCCTCGGACTGCCTCAATGTTTTCCCAATACAGTCCTCTTGGGAAATGAGATGCTTTGGTTCATATGCGGTGATGAGAAAGACATGAAAGAATGTTCAGCTTAAACAAAGCATCTTATTTCCCAAGAGGACTGTATTGGGAAAAAAGGAGGTCTATTTCATTTTAGGCCCACTGAAATCTATCCTTGGCTGATTCAATCAATCCAACCGCTTACGTATAAATCAAACGAAAGGCGCCAGTTTCCATTGTCATCTACAAAATTTTGGTTTACAAAGTGTTTTTTTTTCAAAGGTGGTTTTTATGAGATTTTCCAGGGTCTAGATAAAACCTTTCAGGGCTTTTTCACTGAAGGCTTTTCCAGGGATCTCCGGGGCTTCAAAAAAATTCAAGTGTATTCCAGGATTACCAGAGCCTGTACGAAACCTGTAACTAAACTCAAATCGAACTACCCTCGGGAAATTTCTGGATCCGCACCAATTCCTCATAACCCCAAATAACTTAACCCTGGATTAAGACAAAATTCAAAGAGTGACTTTTTCATAAGTAAAGCTTTGAGATTCTCACAAAATACTGTCCAGATTTACCAATAAAACAAACATGTCCTCCCCAAAGCAAACTGTAGATGGAAGGAAACAGAAACATGAATTAAAAAACTAACCCTGAGTTAGCGCATATTGGATTTCGAGGAAACTGACCAAGGACAGTGTGAGCGCTTGTTGCAGTTAATTAATTTAATGAAAATATTGTTCCACCTGTTACAGAATTAACCAAAGTCTGACAAAGGGCTAACGCTAGAAACGTCTTACGGCGATGAACAAAATGATTCCAAACTTTGGACTGATTTTGTGGTATGTTTAACATTATCACTGACTCAAAACATAGTGCTAATGTTGTACCACCTACCCAAGGGTCTTGCTCGGCAATCTCTTTTAACATTGTTTCCACGCTTTTTTCTGTGATAAAATATTTTTCCTGAAATGGAAGACATTAAGGTACTTAGAAAGTCTGTTATAAATAAATATATAAATACCAGGTTTGCTAATTACCCTTTCTCGCAGCCAGAAATTGAATTGCAAAAAGCACAGATCACCAAGGTCAGACCTGTGCGAGCAGCCCCAGAACACACTCCAGAAATAACCTCGGAGTACGGGATGTCCTGGGGTTCAAAAAGATTTGAAGTTGGAGTTAAAATAAAAAGTAGGAGTTGGGTGTCTTGTGATGGTCATGTTTACTCTGCTAGACCACTATACATAGGTTTCAAAAACATTTGAAGTTGGAGTGGTAAACTGAAAAGTAGGAGTCGGGTGTCTTGTGATGGCCATGTTTACTCTGCTAGACCACCATACAGGGGTTTCAATTTGAAGTTGGATTGGTAAACTGAAAAGTAGGAATAGGATGTCTTGTGATAGTCAGGTTTACTCTGCTAGACCACTATACAGGGGTTTCAATTTGAAGTTGGAGTTGTAAACTGAAAAGTAGGAGTAGGGTGTCTTGTGATGGCCATGTTTACTCTGCTAGACCACCATACAGGGGTTTCAATTTGAAGTTGGAGTGGTAAACTGAAAAGTAGGAGTCGGGTGTCTTGTGATGGTCATGTTTACTCTGCTAGACCACCATACAGGGGTTTCAAAAAGATTTGAAGTTGGAGTTGTAAAATGAAAAGTAGGAGTCGGGTGTCTTGTGATGGCCATGTTTACTCTGCTAGACCACCATACAGGGGTTTCAACAAGATTTGAAGTTGGAGTTGTAAAATGAAAAGTAGGAGTCGGGTGTCTTGTGATGGACGTGTTTACTCTTTGAAGTGAAGCTGAAATTGCCGAGTAATATGCGGTCAAAACAGATGTCGAACACAAAGCTGGTAAATGTTATTTGCGATGAACAATGCCCTGTTTTGTTGGTTGTCTGTCTTGATCCGCTCTTTTTGGCTTTTAGTATTCAGTGTTCTCCCCCGGATTTCACTAAGACACAGGAGTGACTCCAAACTAAGTAACCAGTACTTGAGGGGTTGGTCAGGCCGGGACCTCGTGCAGGATAGTATGAAAACGAGTTTGGCACCCTTTGCTTTCTGAGAATAATTCAAGATGGCGTCGCTGTGATCAATTGAGGAAGCAAAGCACTGGCAGGATTCTTTATCAAAAGATTCTCACCATAAGGAAAAACTTCAAAACGCAGAGATAAAAAAGTTGAGCTGAAGTTTTGAATAAAGGATGATCTGTTTCAATTGCATTTCCTGAAGACAGATTTAACTGGCAAAGATTTGCAACCCCAAAATTTAACGCCAAACGGGCTTAGTTCAAAATCTTCTACCCTGGGAAAACACTGGCAAGATTTCAGTTTTCGAAATTGCTGATGTTGTAAACATATCTGTAGTCACCAAGGATCGGCATGTACTTACCTCAAGTTTCTCCTCTCCTGCACCGGCTCTGTAACTTTCCCACAACCCTTGAGATGATCCACTCTTTTGCAGCAATAGCACCACGTTGTGTTTGTTGACATCAATATGACAGAGTTCTGTGTCTAAAGTGCATCCCTCAGGAAATGAAATGTAAAGAGCATAGTCCGCACTTGGCATTTGGTGTGGGGTATCACTGGCCACTGATGGAAAACTGATGTAACACTGCAGAGATACAGGTAGGATAATAATTGAACAACTCACGCGTACGCACAAGACACTTCATTATGCCTACGCTTACATTTTAATTTTTGTTTTAAATCTCCCAATCATAGGTTAGGTACCAGATACGTTGATGAAAGTGTGAGTTTCCTCATTTACCTTATAGTTGTTAAATCCTAGTGAGATATCCTCCATAGATAGGTTCAGAACGTGGACGAAACTGCGACTTTCTTCATTCTACCTTATAGTTATTAAATCCTAGTGAGATATCCTCCATAGATAGGTTCAGAACATTGATGAAAGTGAGTTTCCTCATTCTACCTTATTGTTGTTAAATCCTAGTGAGATATCCTCCAAAGATAGGTTCGGAACATTGATGAAAATGTGAGTTCTTCATTCTACCTTATTCTCGTTAAATGATGGTAAGATATTCTCCAATGATAGGTTTGGAACTCTGATGGAAGTACGAGTTTTTTCATTCTATCTTATTGTCGTTGAATCCTAGTGAGATATCCTCCAATGATAGGTTTGGAACTTTGATGGAAGTACGGGTTTTTCATTCTATCTTATTGTCGTTAAATCCTAGTGAGATATCCTCCAATGATAGGTTTGGAACTTTGATGGAAGTATGAGTTTTTCATTCTATCTTATTGTCGTTAAATCCTAGTGAGATATCCCCCAATGATAGGTTTGGAACTTTGATGGAAGTATGAGTTTTTTCATTCTATCTTATTGTCGTTAAATCCTAGTGAGATATCCCCCAATGATAGGTTCGGAACATTAATGAAAGCAGGGCTCGATAAAAAGTTGAATTTTAACTTGCCCTTTGGGCAAGCAAGTCTCAAAGTTTGCTTGCCTGAGCCAGTTTGTCACTTGCCCACATTAAAAAGATGTTGCCATGCCGTTGATAAAAGAT
The DNA here is from genome assembly GCA_027575235.2 of Palythoa mutuki. NCBI lineage: Eukaryota > Metazoa > Cnidaria > Anthozoa > Zoantharia > Sphenopidae > Palythoa > Palythoa mutuki. Next base: position 6,286 of record JAODFW020742565.1, read on the forward strand.
TTTGGCCGGGTGCTTTCCCGTTGAGCAAGTGATCATGAAAAGTTACTTGCCCGAGTTCAAAATCTACTTGTCCCGGACGATCGGATGGGGATTTTTTTCGACCCTGTGAAAGTGTGAGTTTCCTCATTCTACCTTATTGTCGTTAAATCCTAGTGAGATATCCTCCAATGATAGGTTTGGAACATCGATGATGAAAGTGACAGTCTGCTCATCTTGGTGGTACGTGTATGGTGGACAATTGAAGAACAATGGTGATGAATATTCTGAAAAAAAGAATATATAACGTTCATTTAGTTTGAATAGTGATTGTCTTGATATAAACTTCGTATAACCTATCAATAGTCTTTTTTTCACGCTGTGATTGGTTTACTAATCAGTGAATATCCTGGATATTCACTGATTAGCGATCGTGCATGACAGCAAACCGGAAAACAACATGGTGTCGCGACTTCCTAAAATGTCAGCGTAGCTGAGATCTTAGAAATTAATGATACAGCAGTTCCCGAAAACACAAAAAAATCCACAAAATTTGGTGCAAATGTATTTCAAGGTCTAATTTTAACACTTGTTTGGTTCATGAACAACTTTTTCACAGCCAAACAATGCGATTGGAAGCCTTGCTTTGGAAGCAAAATGATTTTAATTTTTTAAAAAAAGCCTGTTTGTATAGTGGCTCGGTGAATATCCTGGTCTATTTACCTCCACTTTCGTGAATAATTGTTCAATACAACTGAGGATTATAAAACTATTTGATTCTACTAAACTCTGACCTTTGACACAAAACTTGCCGTTATACAACAGAAACACCTTGCTTTCAAGTTATTGAAGTATAACTTGCCTACCCTGTAGTGCTGAACAAGTCTATTATAAAAGACAAAAGTGTACATGTTTTTTTACAAAACACATTTCGTACCTTTTAATGATGTTGGTACAACAAATTGAACTTCATCTACATCGGCGAAGAGTGACGGAGGTGAGCTGTTCTCTGGCACCTCCTGGTCCATGGGTACCAACTCAGGTATTTCATCAAACTCATCATCATCCGTTAACTCTGGACCATTATTAGGAGAAACGTTGCTTGATGTGGCCCCTGGTTGACCTCCGTCAGCAATACCATTACACGTAGATGTGGACTGCGTGGCGACTGATTCCTCTTTATCTCTCATACTTTCAGCTATGGTTGCAGACTGCGGAGCCACTGACTGCTCTTCGTTACCTTTTCCATCATTTGTTAATGTGGACTGTGTGGTGACTGTCTGCCCGGCATCACACCTACCATCACTAGTGGATGTAGATTGTGCAGTCTGCCCTCCACTGGACTGTAGAGAAGACTCATCCAAACAGACAGGACCAACGGCAGTTTGGCCATTTGCAACCTCCTCCTGAACAAACAACGGGGAGAATTACATTCGTGATTTCCATCATTCTGGGGGGTGATAATCAGTTCTGTTCCAGTTTGTAATTTGTATTAACATTGACTATCCTAAAAGTAACATCAATTTGAGCAATTCCACCACAATTTAAGAAAAAACATTGCTTCAATTTTTTAGTATCACAAAGGTTTGTTGCAAAGGCATAGTTTTTCTATTTTCATAATTGTTTCCGATTATGCACAGATTTTTTTAAAAACTTTATCTAAACTTATCGTCTTCGTATTCGTATTCAACTTCATATTTAGTTATAAGCGATTCAAAAAATGAAGGGGTCCAAGTATGAGAGTAGGGGAGTCACATTAGTCCCCCCCTGGCTATGCTCCTGGCCCGAGTGTGATTTTATTATACAGACGCGATTGTTTGACTAGAAAATAATCCACTCGTTTGTTTAATACGCCACTACAACTGGGATCTTATTTTCCATATGTGAAGATATCAACTTGAAGTAGTGTTGATAAAAGAATTATCATCGCCGTAGTAATATGAAAAAGCTGACGTTTCAAGCGTTAGCCCTTCAAAGGGAAGAAGCTCTGATGAAGGGCTAACGCTCGAAACGTCAGCATTTTCAAATTCCTATACGGCGATGATAATTCGTTTATCAACACTACTTCAAGTTTGTATCTACTTGCCGATGCATTCAATAGTTTTTTTTTTAAACTATTTACTTAAAGTGTGGAGATATTAATTACTTCTTAATGTTTGACAGCGATTGGTCATTGATGAATGAAAATTGCTGCAAAGTTTATGAAAGTTACTCAAGAATATATTCAAAGATTTACCAAGAAAAATTGAAACGAAAATTCCAAAAAGCAAACTTATTTCTCCTGAAAACATTCACTGAGTTTCTCGCAAGCGAGAGAAAAAAGATGTAAGCAGATTCTCTTCTGAAAAGGTGAAAGAACTTACCGGTTATTAATGAATGAAAATGAAAGCAAATAATACCGCAAAAGAAACAAGTAAGATTTAATACTCTTCTTTTGTAAATTTTGGTTGCAAAAATATATGTTTTATAAACTCTTCATAAAAAATGTCAAATATGTTTTGTGTCCATGGGTTTTAAAAATGAACACAAATAAGTAATGTTTTGTAATAATTAACCTGCTCCAGTACATTCAGTTTCTTGAAACACAATTTTAAATGATTCAGAAGGAACAGGACATTAACCTAGAACAAACAAGTAACTGGTCTGAGCTGATGTGACGCAACGCATTACATCATGAGCATGTTAAATCAACTTTATATGAGCTTTAACGTGTCGATTATGCAAGGAAGAGAAGTTTCTTGTGGTATTATTTGCTATTAGTAGGGGACCGTGACAGTATAACATCAAAAATTTAGTCTGAATGTCAAGATTTTTTATGATTCCTTTCAGGAGGGGACGGCGGCGTGGTTGGTGCAGTGGTAAGACCTCTGCCTTCTAATCATAAGATCCCGGGTTCAAACCCCGGCTCAGCCGAGTGTTAAACATTTTTTGTGACCATCTTTTCCGCCAAAGTTAAACAGCTTTCCATCCTCCCGAGGTCGGTAAAATGAGTACCAGTTTCTGCTGGGGCTAACCTGCGATGGGTTAGTGTCCCGCCCAGCGGGAGTCAATGACTCTCATCCGCTTAACACTGCAGAAACTGGAGATAAGTACCGGCTCCAATGGGCCAATTAGGCTCGTAAAAGGATTTAGCTTCAGGAGGGGGAAGGGGGTTCCTAAAATTTTCGAAAATTGTGACGACCCCTTAACTCTAACTATGTGCAATTTTGGCGTCACTACCCTCGTTCGTAAAATATTGTTCTTTGCATCTTCGTGTTATATCCTCTGTATCTTTCTATTAGCTTCCAATATAGCTGGAGGCTTTTATCTTATTAATAAAAAGAAACTGACAAACCTGATCCAAGCTGGGTTCTGTTGTTGTAGGAGCCAACACTGGGAGTGTCACAACTAGCTGCTTCTTACTCTTGTCAAACTTAGCTGAGCCATTCTCCTCATCCACAGGATACGGCAAATTAATGTGACAACAGTTAAAGATTTTAATGTATGATGGCAAGGAAAATGCTTCAGCATTGTATAAAGCGTTATATATAGTTTTTTTTTTAAATATATCTAATTTACTTATTTTATTCATCTATTTATATTAAAATTTTTTGGGGGGATGGGGCTGGTTTCTTGAAACCTAACCCCAACCCTAACCACTCTCCCCCCCAAAAAAAATGCATTGGGATGGGGGGCGTATTCTACACAATATTCCTGCAATTCACTTGCCATGACGCTTTGTTTATTGTTTTTCGTTTTTAAATGGATTCCCAGCTGTCTAACAGTAATAATCTAAAATAAAACTTTTCCTTACTCTTGGGTGCCAAATAAACGTCCCCTCCCCCCTCGTATTAAAATTTCTATTTTTTCCCAATCCCCCTGGACCTTAACGCCATCCTTGCACATTCTAGGAGCAAAGTCTCAAATCATTTCCACTCTGTGCGAAAATTGTAATAACTATAATAATATAAGTGATAGGTTGGATGGACAGAGTTTCGTCTGAGTTATCGTTGTTTTATGCAGTTTTATTAAGGCGAAACAGTTACGTTTATTAAGAAATGAGAACTACTATTTTTGAATATTGGTCTGATGGACTGGGGGGCCGGGCATTTGGCCATCACAGTAGGAACGGGGGGCAGGGCATTTGCCAACGAAAATTGCCCGCAGGGCTGGGCATTTGACAATTTTTTTTCGAATGCCCCGGGTTTGCCCGGGGGGGGGGGGAAATGCTCACGGCTGGAATTGACTCACACATTATTTGGCACCAAAGAGTAACTTATATCTGTACGGTCGGCTCACATTTGACTATTCTTTGCGTATAGCTAATGTCAAACGATTTGTTTATCATTTCGGTAGATCGAATTTCCAGCGCGCCGTCATCTTGAAATGTGACGAGTTTTGGTTGCAGTGCCAGATCCCCACACGTTTACTGCTGCTGTTTTAACTGAGAGTGGAGACTGGCACTACAACCCTAAAACGTCGGAACATTTCAACATGGCACGTGGGAAAGATAAACTAAAAAAACGATCGATTGGCGCAAGCTACATGCAGATTTATCAAATTTGAAGTCCTATTGTGGGCACATGCAAAAATAACGTTTAATTTAAGACCGATATAGTTGTACAGCCGAGGGTAGCTTCAAACACGTTCCAAACCAATGTTTAAAGGATCTAAATTTAGCATTCTAACCTAGTTGGTTTTACAAATGATTTTAACAAGCTATTCAGTGTTTTAACTATGAAAATATTTGCATATATACTGTGGTTGGTTCACAAAAGCAAAGTTCTTGTTATTACTGAAGGATATATCAAGATGGTAGCGAGGATTTTTGCAGTCCAACAAAAGTTGCTTTTCAAAGATATCCAGATCCAACCCTGCTGCAGAGTGCTGAAATACAACAGAACAACATTTTACCTTTTCAATTTTCTGTTGAGGCCACCTGACAACAAGTGTATATTAGTTGCTTCAACAGAGTTTGTACACCTCCAAAATTTGACAAATCCTCGCTTTTTCCTTCTTTTTTTCCTGAACTTTTCCAGGGCTTTTTGCATGGTTCTCACTGACAAACGATCACAAAATTTCAGGAGTTTTCCAGGGTAGAAAATATATTTTTCCAACGCCAAATTGTCTCTCGGCAAAAACAAAACGATATCAAGTAATTTCAATATCAATTTCTGCCACAATAGTGGCAACTGGTATATTTTGGTTTGTTTATAAAACTGTTGAAAATTTTTCCACAAAATTCCAGGAGTTTTC
>JAODFW020743577.1:0-18823 GCA_027575235.2 Palythoa mutuki
ACAAGGAATTTCACGGAGTGAAATTCAAACGAAATCATTCAGATCACTGGACATAAAAACGTTAACTCTTTAAACAACTACTCATCTTTATCCGACAAGAAACAGCAGCAGATTTCCGCTGTGTTGTCTAATGCTGCCAGTACCAGCCAAAGCTTGTCAGCCGTATCTATTGAAGAGAATGCTAAACCGGAAAGCTTTTTATCGGGTGCAAGTTGGGGAAATGTATTTCAAAATTGCCAAATCGCAACGGTAAATGTCCAAGTTTATCAGTCTGGTCGAACTGAAACTTTCAACAATTAGTCTCCATATAATAAAAAGAATATTACACGGTGGCTTGAAGATATGAATTTTATTTTCTCGTGGCAAAAACAATATTTTACTCACTCGCTGCGCTCGTTCGTAAAATATTATTTTGCCACTCGAAAATAAAATTCATATCTTCGCGCCACCGTGTAATATCCTCTATATCAGTGCATGGAGCGAAAAACCTTTGAATGAATTTTGTTTTAGTTTCGTCTAGTCCATTCTTCAAATATACTTTTTCTGTGTATCTTGCTTTGAGACCTCTTGCAAAAATATAATCAATTCCAAATTCCAAGGTGTTCCAATGAAATTTTTCAGAGAAGCTTTGAATCTTTAGAATATTAAGTGAATATATCAGTGTCACGATGTAGAAATTAACTAATAATGGAAATGCATGGGAGCTGTGATAAAAGCAATGGAGTAAACTGACAAAGGGAGTGAAGGAGATCGTAAATCGCATTCTTTCATTTCAAGAGTTGATTCTTATAGCATTAGATATAAAAAGATATACATCTAAGAGTTTTAATTATTTTACTGAAAATTCGTGAAAACTTACACGAAGCACTCCTGCCTATACAAGATACATTTTTCCATCACCAAAAAACTTTACTTACTCCGGCCCATGGAAATTTTAATACAAAAAATTGTTTTATATACGGTACATTATCAGAATCTAATTTAATTTAGAAAAACCCAATAAAATTGAAATTACATCCTGAGTTTCTGGTTTGTTTACATTTACGCTCCATAATGCATATGACTCAGAATTCCGACCTCATTTATTTAAAGGCAGATTGAGTATGGTGTATATTTTAATGTAAAGTTTATAAAACTCATCTAGAAAGCGTGGCTAACTACTTTGTTCTTCCCGCTTTGTGGCTTGGTGCGCTCTAGTTTGACATAGAGATTTCTTTCTGATTTTCTGAAATTGTCAATACAATATTATTTATTAACACGAGAAAAAGAATAGTTAAACTAATTCATTAATAATGTAATTAGGTTTTTGCACTTTTGCTTTTATTGCACAGAATATTACTTGTCTAACATCGTAAAATAGTTTCCGAACTTGCACTTAGCGGCAAATTTGATTGTGTGTTAATTTATAACGGCGTTTTTCAATCTTTTTGTGTATTTATATAAAAAGGTTAGTGGACCTATAGAGTTGCAATAATTAAAAATGACAACAGTTCCAAGTGGCATTATATATTTAGATATAAACATAATGTAAGCAAATACTTCCAAAATATAAAAAATCAAAGTTTTGTGTTGAACAAGTTTCGAAAGAAAAACGAAATTGGTATGATCTGCAGAGAATTGAGGAATGTCAGGCTTTTTATATATTTGTCTTTTATACTTTTACCGATTCTTACAAGCATATCTTCGAGAGAATGTTCAGATATATGAAAGAAATTACCCTGATCATAACAAATTAAACTAGATAGTCTAATTTAGGTAGAATTTATGGCCACTTTTCATATAGCTAACAAAGTCAATATATTTGCAATTTTTTAAGTATGCCGCTGTTTTTTGTTTCTGTTTCGAAAAAAAGTACGATTCACATCACACAAATAATGAAATGTTAGCATCTTGTTCAGTAATTTCCTTAAATGAAGTTTTCCACTTATATTAACAAGTACATTAACAGATTGTTTTATTCAGTTCTTGTAAACAGCGGTGTTTTTGAAAACATTTTCTTGCCCTACAAGTAAATGAGTTTTGAGTACCACTAAATTAGAAAACCTTTCACAGTCGTATTTACTTTGACTGAGCTGTTCGGCAAACAGCCAAATCCTTTTTTCGTTTTCAAATTCTCAAAAATATTATAAATGCAACATCACGCTGACATTTCTGCGTTTGTGGAATATTTTCTTGAAATCAGCGTTTTCCAGCGCTTTTTACAAGTGAACGACCATACTCGCTTTTTCTATAAGAACCAGTAAATTTTGTGAGCGGTTTTTATTGAAGAAAAAACAAAATTAAACAATGTATGAAGCGCCTTGCACCACATGTACACATGTACTGTACGGCTGAATTTAGAGGCGAACTACCTTCATTGTCTGTTGAGCAGTCTTTACAGTGAATCTTGTTATGTTTTATGCTGTATCGCTAAGTTTTAGTCAATTTTACAGCACAAAATTTTTCCTATAGTTATCAAGCCTCAGCCTAAGCTTGTTCTTAAATTATTCTTAAATTTTGGCAAATTTGAGCCTCGTTGTTCTTATAAAGTTGTTCTTATTAAAAAAAGCTAGCGTGTATTCGATTTTGGTTCTTTCGTGAATAAGAATGAACTCAAAAACAGCATGAAACCAGGAAGTTTATCTTGCAGTATAAAGAAGGTGGGCTGGTCCAGATTGACGGGTTCTTGTACTTGTAGACTCAGTAAAAAGTAACAGAAATATTCTGTGCATCTAAGTTCAACTCTTGAGGAATGCCACAATTTAATTGAGTTTGTAAACGATTGTTTCGTGTGAGATGTTTTCAGAAACAATTGAAAATGTAGAGAAAAGAAACAGTATAAAGTTTTCCCACCTTCGGTTTCATTGTTTTGCTTTTCAATTTTTCTGCACTTATTCAAACTGACAAGACATGAAGTTTCTATATTCATAAAAATATAAATCTGTGTCGCACATCCATTTTTATGTCGTTGTGTTGAAATTAGTCTCACTTCGTGTTTCGGACGCTCAAATCGTCCAACTTTTCAATGCCATGCTATTCATGAGAGGAAAAATTAGTTTTTATTAGTTGTATAAAGGCGACAGATTTAGGTAGATCTGCTCAATTGTGATTCACACCACAACTAAGCTTAATTGCGTCTCTGTGTCTTTCATCATGCAGAATACGAACAATCACCAGCCTAACCGACAATGAATTGAAGCACGAACTAAGCCAACGTCCAACCGAATAATGAGCCTCGCATAGAAAGTGTCATCGCTTTTGTGAAAATAGGAGTCAATTCTCATCTAGTCATGAAATGTAAAACTATGTTAATCATTGCGTATTCCTGAGCGTCTTTTGGACTTTGTACATTTAGCAACGGTAACTTTTCCTTGTTAGTTGAGTTTACCTCACAGCTTGGCTGCAGTTTTTAATGTAAATTAAGGCGTAAAAACAATTTTATTCTATACAATTTTATTTTATACACTTAAAACATGTAGCAGATCGACTGTCGTGTCGTTCATTACTGGTAAGGCTGTGACAGTTTTAGAACTTAGAAATGAAGGAATCAAAAACAATTTTTTACGTTTAACGAAAAGTCAAGGGCGATCGCTGGCTCTTTCCAAAAACGATTGTTGTTTTTTGTTTATTAGCTTCATCAGCTTTATATACAAAAAGGTGTTTTACTCTGGTTGGCGACTGTACCGAAGTTAAAAGCGAGGTCATTCTCAAACCGAACTTAGATTAATGTTCGACTGACATTAATCTTAATTTTTTCTTGAAGGACACCGACAAGTGTTAATCCTAAAATAGTAAGGTAACAAATTATTAGGAGTTAAGAATTGGGGAATTATTTCAATTACTAGTTGAAACTTTTCTCGGTACGATGATAATCTCCTTATATACTAAAATATATTTTCTACTTCTTATTGTAATATATAAACAAATATTTGTACAGAAACACGAGGGTTGTAAAATTGAACGTGACTATGAGAGCGAGAATTTCAAGCTATCCACGAGTGCTGTACATGAACTTCTTGTGTGCGAAAATCCCAGACTGTCATTAACTGCCGCTCAAATTGAAACAGTCAGAAGACAATGGAGTTGTTTAAGCGTTTTCAAAAATATATATTTCGTTTTTTGTTAGACCTTACGAACACGTCTCACACTAAAACCGACACCTGAGATATTTTGCCTGGAACAATGCGCAATAGTGAAATGCAAATACATTGATAAAGCTTTCCTTTGAAGTGTCGGTTTTGTTACCCAACCAAGTATTGTAAAACTTTTAACCCCTTGGATTAGCATTAACAACTTCACATTTTCTTTCAATGAGGCGCTACAGATAATCAGATACTAAAGACTAAAGAGAAAAGATTCGGATTTCTCAATGGATCACATTGTGTGAGTATGAAAAGTTCGAATCGAGTTGGTAGCAATAATCAGTCAATTGAACAAAACTTCATTATAACTGCCAGTGCCAGTTAATTTTAAAGTTTAAAACATCATTGATAAAGTTGGATATGGTCTATATGGTTGCTTTCTGCTTATTTGTATTTATTTTGCCGCATCTTATGGCCACAGTGCGTTAGAGTTGAACAAATATAAGTTACAAAAGAAAAAAAACAAAATCGTGATTGCATATTTTGCTGAAATCATTCAGTTCGAACGAAAGATCAAAGATTAGACAACACCAAAGAAATAAAGCGTACGAATTCTGTGATGCAGCAATAATTTGACTTCAAGAGATTTAAAGGTAAGTACTTTGACGTCTTGCACAAAATTATGTTATCTCTGTTGTAAAGCTGCTATAATTTTTGTTATTTCAATTTATTTCTTTTCCTTGGCAAACAGTCTACGTTTTTTCCAAGTTTTCTTCATTTCGCTTTGTAAGACACTTTTTTAAGCTTTCAAGCAGGTCTGCCTGCACAAAACTGCATTATTGTTGCAAAATAGTTTTAAACTTTCATTAAAATATGATATACTCAAGAAAAGCAGATAAAGAACAGCTTTTACAGTCATGGGATTTTTTTTTAAAAGCCTTTGTTTTTATTTGTGTGTTAGTGCTACAGAGCAAATCTTGACGTACAGGTGCCCTCCGCAGAGCAGACGGGAAACTGTCATACAAAATATATTCCCAACGGAAACAAAAACGAAAAATTAAGTTCAGGCAATTGATATTCATCGCTTTATTGTTGTAGAGTAAAACTTTGCGTGAGGACAAGATTTTTTAGCCTCAAGTCTTGATTTCGTTCGTGGACTCTTGTTAAAGCGCCTTCAATCAAGGATGTCATTGTTTAACAGTAGAAACTCTTCAATAATCCGCCCAATTAAACGAAGCATTGTGTTTTGTAAAAATAATAATAGAAAAACGAAGAGCTCGCCAATCTGTAGTTATTCCCAAGGTACAAAATCATCCACTTATGTAAATAGAATCTTCCAGTCATAATTGGTGTAATCTTTGAATATATTTGCCTGTACAGTCAATAACCGTAGATCATAAACTCAAAATTAATTCATTAGCAAGTGCACACCATGCTGGGCAATATCGTGCTGTTATTGCACGGCAAGAGCTGGTTATCTACAATCCAATTCAGCAAAATAGAACGGATGAGATTTGATCTGGCTTTACACTTCATTGACAAACACCTTTGCTTGTGTTCTGAAAAAAAAAAAACTTTTTTCGAACGACAAAACACAGGATCTTTAAAAGATGGCGTCTGATTTTTATTACGCGGGTTAACCAATCTTAAACCCGAATCAAGTTAAAGGGACAATTCGATCGGTTTTACTTGTTTTTAGATTAGTTTTTTTTCCGCATTTCCAAGTGCTATTGCGATCTGTTGAATACAAACTTCGATGTTTTATTATTATGATTTATGTATGTGGGTTTTTTGCTAGATTTTGTTAGGTATTGTTTCGTAAACTATCGTACAAATTAACCGGTTGAATTGGAAAAATAATTTTTTTCTGGTTGACTATAAGAATAACTGGCGATAGAATAAGATATATTGTTATGAAAGCGGCCTGAGGGCTCGTTCAATCAAAGCTCTATTTAAGATGGCTCTACATTATTTTAGCCATTGTTAAGCGTCTTGATGAATTTAGATGCCACATTAAAATGTTTATTTTATTGAGAATTGCTCGGAAGTCAGTTTTTAAGTCGGCGGGGTATTTAATAACTCAGGATCGAATAAACTAATTTGATGTCATTTGACTTCGTGATTTGTGAGTAAAATGTCTATGGCTGGACACAATTTAATGTTTGCATGGTTTTTTTAATTTCCTGAATAAGCCGCGGTCCACACGTTTCCATTTAACAACTCAAGAACAGTATATTTCTTGAGTATAAACAAAATTTTCCCCAGTGTGTGTAAACGGATTGGAAAATGTCGCACCAGTGTGTCAAGGCAACCTTTCTATCTGCGGCAGTTTTTTAACTCAAAGTTTATCAGTACTTGAAATGAAATTAGTGAAAACAAGATGTATTTTCATGTTCATTTGAAAGCTTTAATGAAACATGATTTCCATCCGTTATCTTGAAGAATAATTAACACTATTTTTGTTATTTTGAAAAATGTGGCTTTTCGTTCACTTTGCAAGACTGAGAGACTAGGCAGAGACTTTGTATTTCTCATCTAAAATTCAAATAGTCGCAATTTGTTTCATCTCCGCAATGGACAGAAGCGCTTTGAAGTCACCAGTTCAAAGTCCCGTTCAGTCTACAATCTTGCGGTGTAGCGATACTGTAATATCTTAATGAATTCTAAAAACTGCAATGACCAAGAGTATCCAGCTTTTAAATTTACTTGTTTCTAAACAAATATACCTTTTTTCTGATAGCATCAGAAAATTGCTTGTATTATCAATGTTTGTCAGCAAAACCTGTTGCAGATTATTAAAGGCGAAAATATACTTAAAGTTAAAACCTTTATTAAATTTTCTGATTTCCAAAAGATTTACTGATAAGATCAGTAAATGATCCTGTCTCCTACCGTTTAGAAAATTGATTCTTCAAGCTTTTTTAACACTCGTAAATCAAATCTTTTTACATCTTCGATCTGCGAAAAGCTTGTTTCCGCGAATGCTTTTATAAATTCACGCGCAAAAAAAAAATTGCCTGAAATTGTTAACCGGTACAGTTAGCCGTGTAACAAAACGAAAAACAAATCTAGCATTCGAAACAACTGCGGTATTAAAGAGAACATTAAAAAATAACAGTATTTTAACAACTCTACCAGTTACTTGGCATTGAAATGCATTCAAATGTTTATTGCTTAAAAACTATGAATATCTGCTTTTTAAAGCAAACTGCCGTTTCTCTTTAGGCCACCTGCGAGAATTAAATTTGTAGAAGAAAACCGTGTGTATTAATTCGCATTTGGTTATCATAGTAAACTATTCTTTTAAGAATTTATCTTGTTTATTCTTTAATTTATTAAAAGTTTACTGCCTTATGAAGTGGAAATGAACGATGCGACTGTACACTTTTAAAATATTTTCGGAACATTTACAGTCAAACTTCAAGTTGACTCGTTGGGAATTTAATTCAACTTTGTTGTTTGTTGTGCTGGATATGTCAGTGTTTGTGATGCAGTGTCGTAATGAGAAAGCAATTAGAGTTTTTATGAAATTAGGAATCAATTTAATTTCGGTAAAGGTAGCCAAACTAAGTAAAATGAATTATTAATACCTTTTCCACAGGAAGTGTATTCTAAAACAAAAATAACTCCCGAGCGGATTTCCTTTCAATGCTTGAATTGAAACGAAAACAAACCGAAGACGTCACAACCATTTTAAAGTTTTAATTACACTCACTTTCTTGAAACATCATTGATTAAAAGATTAAAATATTATCACTAAGAAATTAAAAGAAATCACATTAGCATTGCATATCTTGTACGAGTTACAATGGAAAAAAAAATATGCCCCGAGAAATACGAACGTCGTTTTGTGGATACTCAAGATTCATTTTGGTTATCTGACCGACACTGACCAGTATCGGGAGATTATTTTTTGCTCCAGAGCAAGGTGCATGCTGCGGTTTAATGGTAGTTTGCTCTTTTGATCTCATTAGGAAAAAACTTCACAGAGGCATCGCAAATGTTTGCTAAAAGTTCACCTTTTTGACGTTGGGTTTTAACGGCTTTTGTCTGCGGTGTTTAGAAGGATTGCACCTGCTGATAAAATTACGCATAGGAGTTGGTACCCAGGTGGCCAACTTCACGACAGCCTGTGGCCAATCACAATTTGTATCCAACAATGAAACTTTCCTCTTCATTAAATCACCTTTTAAAGGACAGCACTAAATAAACCAATCGCGATCTCTCTAGTAATTATTCATTTGAGTGGTGAAGGCAAGAGGTCTGGCTATATAGTAGTATCTTTCTAGATTCCTTGTTACACAGTTATTCGATAGTTTGCTACGAGTAAGGAACAAGCTGAACTCGCAAAAAGCTCTTAACGCAGTCTTTCGGAAAAAGAAACAGCTAGTGGATATAACAAACTTTTGGTTCATTTTCTCAAACTGTGGGATGAGTTTTACGCAGGGAAACAACAATTTGGAAAAAAAACGAACTCCGAAATGTGCAAGATGCAGAAACCATGGGTATGATTCCATCCTCAAAGGGCATAAAGGATTTTGTCGTTGGAGAGACTGCCTGTGTCCCAAGTGTCTCTTGATAGCTGAACGACAAAGAGTCTTAGCCGCACAAGTGGCATTACGAAGACAACAAATGCAGGAACAGAGGTCCCCCCTTCCCCCAGGAGATGTCTTTACGGCGATGGCAATGAGGGAGAAGAGCGGTGAAGAAGAAGAGATCGCTTCAGCTCCTTCCTCACCAACTGCCAGTAGCAACAACAACGATCAAAACAGTAGCAACACCGACAACGATTGTCCAGGTAAATAGTACTCCTTTCCCTTTTAATTTCTTCAGAGTCAATCTACAGCCGTTTTTTAAAAGTTTTTAAGACTGATTAATTGGTATTCCTCCCCCTTTTGTGTCACATTGTTACATAGTTAAATATTCCACAAACGTCGAATCGTTTCGTTAATTTTTATGATTTACGACACATGCTGCGGGGTTTTAAAAATGTTGTAATAGTGTTTTTTCTTTCTTTTTTTGCAACGCCGCAGAAAATCAAAACTATTTATCGTTACAGCAATGAGATCTACAAACAATAACTTTAAAGTGAAAAGTATTTCTTTGGAAAGTTGAGTTTAGTGAATTAATTTGCTTCTATCAAACTGACTGAAAAGATGGAACCAGCCCAAAGATTTGTTATTAACTACTTTGGACCTGAAATTGATTTCAATGATGACTTCAACACTAATTTTTCATAAAGGGCGTTGATTTAGTTTTGTTGCCTATCCAAACCTTTAGTTTTGTACATGTAATTATTAAAATCTTTTGATACAAAGCTTCTTGTTACAGCACTTCGTGGCGATGTTTTTAATTATATCTTATATACAAACCATATGATGTAGGAAGAGACGAGTTTCTCCAAATAAAAGAAACATTATTTTGTGGAAATAAACAAAAAAGAGAGCAAATGGAAAAAGCAATCCAATAAAAGCAGGGAAATAATTCATTAACGTATTTTGAAGGCTTACTCCTAATTGTAATATTCAAAGTAAAACGGGAAGCTCTTTCAAGGTTGAAAACATCTTAAAATTATTGCTTCGGTTAGATATGAAACTACAAATATCCTCTTGTATTTATTTCTGTTGTGGTAGCTATTTATTACGGAATTTCTAGATGATACTTTATTTTAGTTAAGCATTCTTTACTTTTTTTTCTTTTTTCAACAGAAATAAAAAAGGAGATTTCGTCCCCTCCGCACGATTCATGTACGGAAACAGAGGGTCACACGAACGCTTTTCAACCATTTCACAAACTCCCAGGTAATTTTTTTATGATCAAAGACAGCCCCGTTGATTAGGCGCCTTTTGTTATGAATTACCGCCGTGAACCCATTTTACAATTTCTAAAATCTAGAATTACGTGTTTAAAACAATAAATATAGATACTTACGAAGATACAGTATGTCAAAATAGTGGCGCATCATGCTTTGATTATATTACCGTTGTAAAACATGACGCACACAGTAAAGATGGTTTCTCCATTAACCACAGGCCGCGTTCTTTTTTCTTCGTTTGCTTGTTGAAACAGGGCGGAAGTTTTGAGTTTCTTTTTGCTAACCTGCCGCGCGATATTTCAAAGAAGAAAAAAAGAAAAAAAACACAAATCAACAATATGGCATTTTATTTGCATAGATAAAACAGCTTTTTAAAAGACCATTGGTTTCCTCTTCGTCAAGTGAACTTTTAAGAAAACAGAGATACAACTTCAATATTCAACCAGCAATTATAACCGCAACTTTTCTAATTAAAAACAAAGTTTCTACAATCACAAATTTATTTTATTCAACTCCATTTGGCTGTTGACATAATGGAATCTGCAATAAGCGTTTTTGGATGGGAAGGGTAGAATTCTCACGAAATTCTATAAGAATCGTTTCCCAGTCAAAAATTTGAAGTATAATGAATTGAGTTTATATGGAGTTTATTTATTAAAGGTTTAGAAAAGTTATTCATGGGAGCCTTTTGTTTGTCGTTAGAACCTCGCCAGCAAACTGTTTGTGGCCCTGGGCATTTTCTCCACTCAGAACAAACGGTACACGGTGTCAGCCATTCGCATGATGGCCGTATCGACTGCACTTGTTCTGCGTTTCGTCCATTTCCAGGAAACCTACCACAACACTTACAAGGTTAGTTCTACTAAACACTTTACTGGTAAGAATGCTGGTTTCATGTTTTTTCAACTCTTTTTTATTTACTAAACTTCAGTTCAGAGGATCGTGTTCTTTAGTATCGTGTTTTACATACGTGTAAAAAGATACAATTCCAAACAACGTCATCCATTTTAAATTATTTTTAAAACTTGTCACTAGTCAGTAAAAGAACTAATAATCTCGTTTCAAATACTGATTTTCTCCTGGCCTATTTTGAAAGCTTGTGACAATTCTTGTCATGAACGACAAACTATCTGTCACTTTTGCAGCCGTTTATCTGGAGATTAAATATGGATTTTGCGCGATAACGAAAGCTACAGACTCGGCCTTTGTATCTTTATAGTTTCGAACACGTTCTATTAATATTTTCTTATCTTTCGTTTAGTATCCAACTGCGATTGCTAGTTAGCGAAAAAAATATCAATTTTTTAATTCTCAAATGATGCAACTATTTTTGTTGCTAACGGAGCATATGTACACACCCACACATGAAGACTTGCGTTTATGATTTTCATTTACCGACCAACTAAAAGTAAAACTCTTTAAAACAAAGTAAATTATGATTGGTTTTCTTTTTTTCTCTCCCTTTTTCAGCTTAGGTGGTTTATTTATGAGAGTACATTAATAACGGGAAACATCAATACTCTTCATTTCCTTTTTTGCGATTTTCAATGTGTGATGTAACTGCTTTTAAAAGGCAAAAGCATCAGTATTCAAACTATTTTCATTGTGTATCCAATTTTGATTTCGAAGAGAAAAGATATTTTCCTGTTTTCATTTAAGTTAGAAAGAAAAGAACGTCAATGGATTGTTTCATGATTGATTCATAAGTTATGATCTTACAAAAGCGTTTGGCAATTTTCATTAGAGGTGTCACAAACAGAAACAAAATAGACTTTATTTTCGTGTTAGTATTGAAGTAATTTTTAGTTAGCATATTGGATTTTCTGTATAGCATAACACAAATGAAATCTGAAATAGTATAAGTTGGAAATTTTTTACAGAGTATTTCTTGTTTTTTTTTTCAGTTTTTCTACCACCTTGCACACAGAGATAAACAAAAACGCAAAGTTTATATTCCATTTGAATGTGGTTACACAAAATAACCGCGTTTTAAAAACTTATATTTCGTCACAGATTATACACTGACTTTCAAGGGCGCTTTAAAACATTCATTTGCATTGACAAGGGGGAAAAACAACTCATGTCTCGTCAAAAGCTATCAAAGTATCAAACTGAGGCAGTTTTAGGTTTTATTACTAAAACAACTTGCCATGGGCTAACTAAGCTTTTCCTTTAAAAACACAGTTGTTTAGGAAAACTTATCGTTGTCTCGGGTGTGCCAGTGGGACCCTGAAACAACACAAAACTAGAACATCTGGTAGATTGAAAAGACTTAAAGGTTTTTTTGATATAATAAAATTCATTTAATTAGAGATATTTTGTCTTAATTTTGCCCAATCTTTTTCGCTATTCCACAGGTATAAAGCGACAACATCAAGCAAACATTCAAAGCGAAATTGGCCCACGCCACTTCTCCGTTGGCGCGATAATTTCAGATCCTATTGCAGAGAAACGGCGTCGGGTAATGTCTGAATTTGAACCAACAGAAAAGCCGCCATTTTCAAGTCACCATCCGCTTTCTTCTGCACAATCGCTCCGTCGTTCTTCCTCAATTGAGCTTCTAATAAAGATATTCCCGAAGATAAAAGTCAGTGTTTTACAGTTGATTTTACAGTCTTGTGGCGGCGATCTAGTCCAAGCTATCGAAGATGTTTTGTCAAAATGTAGAAACGATCCCACAGTTTTAGTAGATTCATCTCCCTGGCCGACGTACGTTCAAGAACTTCACGGCGACTATCCCCATCAGCGAGTAGGAGATGGTTTTAAATTCAGAAGAAGCGATCCATTCATGGGAAGTCCGCGTTCTGCTTTTACTCCGTTGCCCAGTCAGGCGAAAACACACTTTTATCCCGGTCCATCTGGGCCAGTAGCGGCGTTTGCATTTGATCCAAACAGGAGCAAAGGAAATCATCCAACAAGATTTTTGTCTCTCTATGTTGATCCACGAATATCTACTTCGCACTCGTCGCCAAATTTAGCGAACAGTACAATGCCAACAAGTGGTAAAGACTTTGAAAGTGAAATCTCGTTACAACGCAGTAAAAGCAGTGACGATTCTACAAACGAAAAAGAAAAATAACGTAACGATTTGTCGATTTATTTAGGAACAGTAAAATCAGATTTGGATGAACAAAATTTGCCCTTTATAATAATTCGTTTCGAGGAAAGAGTAGTTAACGGTTTTTATAAATATCGTGGAATAAATATCTTTCTCTTGTATAGTTTTGTTTCTTTAATTAAACAAAAAATAAAATTTAAATAAAATTGTTTAAAAATACAAAAAATACAAATAAATTCCAAGTCTTAAGTTTTAATTTTGAAATTGTTTTTCGCTATACCTATTGAAAACTGATGAAGAAGAATATATATAAAGTTATGGCTTTAAAAGTATTAAAAGTCGCAATAGTGTTTTCAAAACGTTATATATATATATATATATTATAAACGGAAAAGACTTGCACAATGTGGAGATATGAATTTAATGTAAATTGAAAAACAGAAACTGCTTTTAAGATATCAGTTTCGCGAATTGGATCAGTGGCTTGATGCGGTCGGTAGCGGGCGCACATCTGGCCATATGAGAAGCAGGCAAGGCTAGATTTTAGTGAAAATAACAATTAAATTCGGCCTAAGTAAAGACGTAAATAAATTCCACCCTTGAGCGAGGATGTATTCGATTCTTTCTGATACAAAATGCCCCAAGGATACAGGCTTATCTAATTTACAAAGTATAATTTGAACTTTAAATTCATATTAACTAGATGTCTTGACTATATACAAAAATATTAGACAATTACTACAAAACTAAATACAACGAAGAGAACTTTATTATTATTATTAGAAAATTTTTCTGTAACTTAGAACTTTTGTATGACAATTTTGTATAAGTTAAAAATATGAAAACATTGTTTATTTTGCGAAAAGCGCGTCGAACTTCTTGAAATTCAATCGAGGCAAATTGCATCGTTTCGCAGATTCGCGTTTCTTTCGAAATAAGTACTTTGGTTTATGACATGTTGTAATATACGGTACATCGCTGAATATATGTTTTCTTTAGAAATGATTACTGCGGTTTATCAATATATGATCGAATGTTGCATAGATGGCAAAATAAAATAAAACATTGTACCTTTTTTGTTTTTACGCTAATAACCCGAAGGCTTTCTTTATTTAAAATAACATTAGACTAACGGGAAACCAGCCCGTGTAAACCCAGTTTAGTGATCATCATCGCTATCTCAAAACAACAACATGAAAATCCTGTAAAGAATTTGAAAATTTATAAGATTATAAAACGAAGATGTGACTTGGAGGGCGCTCTCAATTACTTTCTTCGAAAAAAGTTGGTCATTTTTGTGCCCTGAATTCAATTTTGATCACAATCCATTCAAGTCTTTTAAACCTCGTTAAACTGTGTTTATATAGACTTCAAATTATGCCAATACTCATTTTGTTTCATCGAGCAAAGACGTGTACTCCATTGTGCCGTTAAAAACCAAGGTTTTTTGGTTGTTGATATATTATTTCTCATATCTAATTATCAATAGACATCCCATGGACAGAGCGAGAAGTTTTTGTTTGTCAGAGTAATGTTTTCATTTCAACCACAAGAGGTAAAAAAAAGAAAGAAAGAAAACTAAACGAAAACTGACAAATTGAAACAAGCAAAGCCCAAAGCTAAATTTTTTGTAAATTAATAAATCTACCTCATGGTGTCTTCCTAACCTGTCAAACAATACTTTATAAAAGATGTGGATAGAATAAAGGCAAAACAGAGGGTATTTTAATCCGGAAATTGTAAGTTTTGCATCAACAAGCTAACAATACAAATTGAACAGTAATTTATAGCGCTCGGCAGGTGCCCTGCAAAGTGACAAATGACGAGTCGTGGATATAGCTTCAATGGTCACTTCATTCACCTGTTTTCGCGATTCCTTTTAGTCACCTGTCTAAAGCTTGATAATGAGTCCAGAATGGTTATTTTGTTGGCTCGGCGAAGGGACTTATGTGCATTAGAATAACATCTAATTGCAATTTTCAACGCGCGAAGCTGTAAATTTTAAACTTGTATTGAAATGAATGGGAAGCAAAATGTCGAAGGTGTGAATGACTTGTGCAGGAGCTGCAGAAATTATCAAAGAATAATCAATAATATCGATCTTTTGGTGTTGAAATGCAAGGTCAGACCCAGTATTTGCATTCAAATTTTAATTGGAACGACAATAGTGACTTTTCAATGATTATATAATGAGTCGTATATTACCATTTCTGTTTTACAAACAAAATGTGTAGGCTCTGGAGCATTCACCCTGAAGAAAATATAACTCAGCAACTTTTTCAAATTGGGACATTGTAAATTAAATAAGCTTTATTCACGATCAAAAACATTTTCAATTTGTTATTTCTATTATAGTTGTAACAAAATATGTTGTGAAAATTATAAAATAACTGAGTTTAAATCCTTTTTCGACGAGGTATACAGAAACATAATTCGAAGTGTCATACTTATAATTTATTTTACAGCCAGGAGAACACTTTTTCGATCATATTAATGATTACGCGAAAACCGGAAGAAGTTATAACTTTGTAATGTTTTCTCTGAAATTGAAAACCTACTGTTAATTCTTATTACTCATTGTCGATATAATAGCCTTCAATTCTTTTTGAAAATTCAATATAGTTTTCAGCTATGGTCAGTTCTGAGAACTGTTACAGGGACGCTATCAAACTCCTATTTAAACCGGCTTTCGAAACAAAGATTTAATTTTAATTTTTTTTAAAGCGCACGCATCAGTCAATATAAGCGAAATAAACCGATTGCCGAAAAAGTGCTGAAACAGTGAATTTTTAAAAATATATATATAGTAAATATCGAGTAATGATTTGTCTAATTAGAATTGGATTGGGTATGTATAAGTTACAGGGAATTAGCTATTTGTTCACACTAAAAATCCCAAAGTAAATTTTGAGTTTCTTTGTTTTATCTTAGCAGAGTCCTGTGTGATAAAATATTCAACTGTGCCAACAAATACAAACTATCTCCAAGGTGAAGTAATAATAACTCAATTGCACACACTCAAGAAAACCCTCGCAAGAGATCAGCAGCAAAATTCCGTGTCGATCTTTTATTGCTCTCAATCTTACGTTCTTCATCCGGATGTCGGTTCTAAGCAATGATGCCTTTCAGCCGGTTATCTTTTTGAGCGAACTGGTAATTTTATGTCGGGTTTAAGTTGTGTTTGAGTTGCTCTTACACAAATCCATTCAGACGTCATTGAATTCGGAAGTCTTAATAAAAAGAGTCTATCATTAGTGGATAGAACATCTCTGTAAAACTATACCGCTACTAAGTGGTTTGAATGTTTATTAAAGATCGTTTTGTCCCTTGATTATTGAAGTGCGGTGAGATTACAAAAAAACAGACATTTTAGGATTAGAAATCTTTCAACCAAAATTACACTTAAGTTTAAAGTGCCGTATGGTCTCAGAATACAAAACTGGTGAAACTGAACCAATTTCAAAATATTAATTTGTAGTTTTCTATTTCTTTGTTGCTACAATAATGTTTTGCCCTTCCGTAACGTAAGCTCGGTGACTTAATGATCTTTTTACTTTCTGGAATATTACTATTAAAACCGATCATATAAAGTACGTTTTACAAAATTTAATTTAAATACGTTTCTGGAAAAAAAATTTCACGGGGATTAAAAAAAAATACGCGTTTTGTTTTTAAACTATAAAACACCATCTGCCATGTTAGAAATTTAACAAGAGTTTGAAAATAAAGTGTAAGATTTTAATTTCCTGTTAAATGTTACCGTAGCTCCAGTCAATAATATTTGAAGGACAATATAGTTTTCCAAAAAATTCAGATCTTTTGTTTGACATTTCCACAAGAATCTACTGCTTCCAATTCAAACCATACGAAAAAAAATAAACGAGTTTCTTTTGTTTTATTAATGGCGTCTATTGTTTGTTTGAAAAAAATTATTTCAACTTGACTTAGTATTTTAGTATCTTGTCTGTATTTTGCTTCTCTTGTGTTGGACGATGATGTTGTAATCAGTTAAACTGAACTACGGCGAAGTTAATATTTTAAACATAAACAAAACGAAAACACAGAACATGACAGACTGATTTAGGTTATTTTATCTTTACATTTAT
Source organism: Palythoa mutuki (assembly GCA_027575235.2). Lineage (NCBI taxonomy): Eukaryota > Metazoa > Cnidaria > Anthozoa > Zoantharia > Sphenopidae > Palythoa > Palythoa mutuki. The sequence continues at coordinate 17,041 of JAODFW020743577.1, forward strand.
TAATTTACTTCACGTCTGTTTAGTTTCTTCATAAACATTGCCAAAATGTGGGAGTCTTTTGTTTAAATTGTGAATCATTTTGTAAACAGCATAATTTATCTAGTGTTTATTCACGCTTAGTCGCGAGTTTCTAGTGGCGATTTTCAATGTGAATGCTTATGAAAGATATATACGATATCTCCTTTCGCCGATTTTGATCTTTAATCAACTGAAACATTTTTATTTTTGCTTTGCTATTTGATTGTACTGGTTTTAACTGGAAGACGGCCTCACGAACAGTGCCATAAGCTGATATGAATGAAAACAAAATGCACCTGCATTTGGCCAGCATGTTATGGTAACATTTAAATTCTTTAACTGATGAATGAAAAACAAAACATTATTTTGTAGCAGACCTGTTTTTCACGAATATCTTTTTGCGAAATAGCATTCATTAAAATTATAAAGTTGAAAGGTTTACGACAGAAATTTTCAATTACGTGTTATCGAATAAGAATTAATTAAAGCTGCAGCTTTTCTTTATTTCTTGAGAAACTCGTTTGAAACCGGCGAAATGATACAGAGTTTTCGTAGTGCAGTGTAGTTTAATTTAACATATAATACTGAAATGGAACGCAAATTAAAATAATTTTAATAATTTTACTAAGTAGCATTTCTGAAGTAGAAGAGTATCAAACTATAAACTCTTGGAGTTTCTTAAAAATTCATAAGATACCCACGGTTTTGCTTAAAAATTTATAAAATATTCTGTTAAAACAAAGAAAGAAAACCTTGAAAATTGACCAAAACATCTAAACAGTGGTTAATTTCTACGAGAGTAATTAAAGATTAATGACACCCTATCGCTTTTCATGAAAGTCTGTCTTCAATCTTGTCAGTATCTTAGATAGAAACTGAAACTGTATTTAATTGCGAAATAAACATAACATGTGAAGCCAGCTTGTGGACTGTGAGCGGTTGAAGCGAATTAAAAATTTATACATATCTTTTGGTTGTGATAATTACATCTGGGGTTAATTTGTACCTGAAAGAAGATACCACAATATCTTTTTTAAAAGCTGAACTGATAAAAAAATAGTTGAGTCAGAACATATGAGTATGAATACCGGCCGATCTTTCATTTCAAAGAATTGCCAATTTAAAGTTACCATTCAATACATTTCATGCCACATCACGCTTTTGAAAAGCGGGAGCATAAACAAGCCGCCATTATTTATTTGGAAAGAAAGAAACATCTTACAAAGTTGCAGTTTTCAATCATGGATCATATAATATAACTTTTCCCCAAAAAGATTATTATTTAATCATTTAAAGCAAGAGATATAATCAATTAGTTATTAGAGAAAAAAAATACATAAACACACTAAAACAGTAGTTTAAAAAAGTGGACTTGAGCAGATGTGAAAATTATTTCTTAAATTTTTTCAAATGTAGTATGTTCGATTCTGTTTCTTAAAGCGAACTGAACTTGAAAGAATATAACGAATGATTCGTTCATACTTGAGATTCGAGTCTCCTTGCCAACCTGTGCCTCTCAGAACGCGATCCATACGAATAAAACACGTTAAACAAGCAAAATAAAAGAACCATAGCCAAAGGGTCCGTGTGAACGAACGTGAAACTGAAACATAACTATAAGCGCAAAAACAAATTAAACATTAAATTGAAATTTAAAAAAGGAAAAAAAATATAAATCTTCAGCTTGGAAATAACTATAGAAAAAATATTTTTTTTCTCGGGCTTAATTTCCCTTAGGTACTCAGAAGGGTTTTTTTCTTCTGAG
>JAODFW020743578.1:0-11495 GCA_027575235.2 Palythoa mutuki
TTTCTTTTCAGCTGCCGAGACAACCTCGGGTAGCGTTTAAACATTGCTACATAACTAGAAGTTGAGCTACAATTATTGACACGTTACGCGTGATGAGGCACGGCGCAGAAAGTTCATAGCCAGTATTGGAAACAAGTTAGGAGTAAATACTTACTACATCAATCACATGATGAAATGTTATGCCAATGTGGACTGCCACGGCAACCGAACTGTTAAACACTGGCCGAATGCTCTTTCGACAACGGCCAGTTAAGTTCTTTAGGAGTCTTTCTTCGTCAAGATGGCTATACGCTATATCATGGTTAGAAAATGAGACACTCGTTATTTGGTATTATAACAACGTTCAGGCTATTTTCTCAGTTATGGCTGTATTGTATATGGCTTGATCACACGCGCTTGCTTTTACTCGCTTTCCCTAGCTAATCCTATTATTAAGAAAGAGAAAAGACAAGAGAATATAAACCTTTAACAATGTAGAACACCAACTGACGGACATTACCTTGGCAGCCCCCCTTACGTCCTATCGAAGAAAAAAGTTGATCGTCGGGTACAAGTAAAACCATTGCGAAAATCCACCAGAACCTTCCATCCATGATGGACTGAGTCAGTGTCAGACGGATCAAACTGATCCCTCGTGAGTTTTTGTCGTATATGTCACCCGAGCATGAATATTCAAAACACGCTGAAACGCGTTTTTTTTAAGAAACTAAAATATATACGCACCAGTGACGTCCATCATCTATAGAAGTATTGATTTCCGGGCGAGGAAACAAAATAAGAAATCTAAGAACGAGCAATACAATATTGTACAGTCACGCTTAGAACTCTTAAGCTTTTGTTTGAATGCACAACCTGTTCAGTTGCTTTGTTGAAAATTAAGTTTACAATTACAATAGATGAACTGGACAGCAGCCACTGCTAAGCTTTGCCGGAAATTCAACCACACGTCCTCACAAAATTTTTAGGCTTAGAATTTTCAGTAAAGCGAGTGCTACAAACTTTGCTACAGATTATGGTTTGCTGGATTATTGAGGAGTTACCGATAGTCATTTGAAATTTTTGGCAATCTTGCTTTGCTTTGAAAGTCAAACACTTTGAATCAATAATAAGATAACAACTGACAAGTGGAGCATAACAAAACAAAAATTGTTCTTGTTGAATTTATAAAACAAAAAAAATTGAGACTGCATGTCGTGCTTGCTAGGAATCAATAGCGGTCAATATTTAAAGATGTAATCTAGTGTAAGATGAATTATCGCGTGAGAGGAGACGATGCCATAAGACAAGACGCCTTTATTTATTATTCATACCATGTGCTGTCAGCAGTTCGCTCCATCGGAATTACTTTACGAACAAGATTCTTTTTTCTGAATTCTGACACTATTTTGAAGGTTTATACTTGATAGTAGCTACGAATAGTTCTACGAGTTAAAGTTTTGCTTAATAAACGTATGATAAGTAAACAAACACAAGAACAGTTCGTACCAGGGAGATGAACGAAATATTAGAAAATTTTTAGCGGTTTCTATTTAAAACACCAGTTTTATAATAAAATATATAGAATATTCAATTACTTCCGAGTAGAAAGCATATGAAATAACAAGGTCAAGATCAGTTGTTTTTTAATGGTAAGATAGAAATGTATTTTTTTGTGCATCATGCACGTGATCATGACGAAACTCCGCCTGATATAGGGTGTTTACAATTTATTAAAAAAATCAGAAAGTTCTGGTTAGGACTTAAATGGGCACGTCTTTCCACGATTAAAGTTTCCGTAAGAAATGAAGATTCTGGAAAGGTATATACCCGTTCCCCAGTTGAAATTTTCCAATGAAAATTTTGTGTTTAATTTAGACAGATTTCTCCCATTTATGACCAATCAAAAGCCTCCTACAGTCATTTTTACAGCCAACCGGAGAGGAGACTACGACTGACAAATAAGACTTCGGTAAATGGAACCCACTTATCTAACGGCGAGAACAGCGTTTCAAATAGCAAAGTAAAAAAATTATTGGTGAATTTTTTTAGCTGGTTTCCTACCTTCCCGGTCTCTGACCACAAAAACAACATCGAACAACTTCTTAAGCTTGAAGGAATCAAGTTTGGTTTACAGCTTCAGCGAGTATTTTATTAGTTTTTTTATAGCAGGAAAATACTATTTAACCCTATCTTTCACGGTCTTTTTGTGGTTGTCGGGGAAGGGAGAAGGGGGCGCGGGGGTAAAGCGACGGTTACAAAGTGCCCGCGACCTAAAACTTCCCACTCGTTCAAATAATTTTTTTTCACATCACATGTGAAAAATTGGGTTTTACTGAAACTTACATGCAGAGACGTTACTTGCATAATTTTATGTGTAAATATAAAGCATTTTTGTTGTCATACCCGACTTCCAAATTGCGTCAGAAAAGCATACACTTATATTTTACACAATGTTTCGTAATCAATAAGCAATATTTATTGTTCCTTTTTTCTCCTTATTTCTGGTAATAACCGTCTGCGTATCCGTATGTGTCTGTCTATCTGTGTACATCTGACCATATACAGAATTGCAGGGTTGTAGTACCCTTCTGCTTTGGTTGTAGTACCCTTCTACATCTGACCATATACAGAATTGCAGGGTTGTAGTACCCTTCTACTTTCTCTACAAACATATTTACAAGTAAATAGCAAACAAAAAATGGTAATAACGAAACAAGCAAAAAAAGCAAAAACCACTACAGCGTAAGATTACAATTGTTTTGCATTAGTAGTCGGCATGCTATTACCAGCGTTCTTCAGGTACAATGGAAGGTAAAATGGAAGGTACATTGGAAGGTACAATGGAAGGTTTAATGGAAAGTACAATGGAAGGTTCAATGGAAGGTACAATGGAAGGTACAATGGAAGGTACAATGGAAGGTACATTGGAAGGTACAATGGCAGGTACAATGGAAGGTACAATGGAAGGTACATTGGAAGGTACAATGGAAGGTACAATGGAAGGTAAAATGGAAGGTAAAATGGAAGGTACAATGGAAGGTTTAATGGAAGGTACATTGGAAGGTACAATGGAAGGTACAATGGAAGGTAAAATGGAAGGTACAATGGAAGGTTTAATGGAAGGTACAATGGAAGGTAAAGCGGAAGGTACAATGGAAGGTACATTGGAAGGTACATTGGAAGGTACAAAGGAAGGTACAATGAAGAGTACAATGATAGGTACAAAAGAAGGTAAAATTTAAAGTTTACTGTACTTGAAGAAGGCTGGTAATGGCCAGACGATATATAGCAGAAAAACAAATTTAATCTTACATTGTATTAATTTCGCTTTTTTTTATTTCCTTAATGTTTCAAACCCATTAGATTATTTATTGATCCGACGACAGCAGAATTCTCGTACACGATTTCTTGCAGTATTTTTCGTTTGAAATAAAGAGCTAGAGGTTGTTGTTAATGTGAATGTCATTAATTGTGTCGCCATGATGTCCGACGTCATTGACTTATACAGATACAAACTAACTAGATGCACGTTTTAGGATGATAAATATTACACGAATAAAACTCAAAAATATATGAATCAAATCCGTTACCATGACTACGGAGGGCATTCCGATGAACAAATTTCGCAATGAGCATAAAGTCCAATAAATTTTATCAAAAGTCAGGGTATCTGGCTTCAATACAACAGCGCCGGTTGTGCGCCTTTGTACAGGCAGTTGGCAAAATCTAGTTGCTCAAGACAACACTCTACTAAACAAGGCAAAATCGATCAACTTTTCGTTATTAGGGGAAGTATTATTCTAGCCTATCGGCGGCGAGTCATTATAACAGTGCCGCTGGATAACTATCCTTGAACCGTTTTACTGACTTATTGCACTAATCAGTAACGTCGCATTATCCTCGATATTTTTCCTAGTTTTTTACTCACAGGTGAAGCTTTTAACACCTGCATGTTTTTTATGGTGATCCTATTAGATTATTAAGCTTTCGAGTGCCTTCCCAGGCTTTCATCACCTAGTACTAAGTATTCTTTATTGCGGGCAGCATAAGAATGATGCAAGAAGAAAACAAAAATATTACCACAAAGAGCAGCATAAATGTTCTGTCCACAATAGCTGCTGCTAGTTTACATTCATTGCTATGAATCTCTGTCTCTTTGTGCTCTTGTAACATTTTCGCAATAAAATTCACATTCTCATAGACCGTTGTCTCTTCAAAACACAACGACAGCTTCTTATTATCCTTGTTGTATGTCGGTGATTTAGCCTCTTTTTCGTCTTTTTCCTCAGACGTTAGTTCTTGAATCTTTATAGAATTTGGAAAAACCTTTTCATGTTTTACAGCAGAGCTTTTCTTGACACAAGTGTCGTAGGAATTGGAGTAATTTGAACGTTTTTTCATTTTGCTAAAAAACCTCATACAACTAACACAACTCCGGTCATTTTCAATCTCAACTGAAGTTTCTTTACACGGTTTCTCTGCGGGCTTGAAACCAACCCAAGGACCGAGTTTTCCAAGAATAAAGACTTTCATTCTGGGGGAAAGGGCTCGGCGACCAAACACGTGACTATGATGTATTCTAAGGGCAATAGCAGTTGCAATTAGAGCCAACGCAACTTGGATGATTGATGAAGTGAAGTAAATACCGATGACGGGGACTGCGTCAGATGTGGCGGGAATCGTTTCAGCAACAAGTAAGAGAAAAACCGTCATACTCAATAGTACTGTAATTACGAAGGACACCCTTTCTCCAGAATCCACGGGAATAAGAAAAGACAAAAACGCTAACAACGTTATAAGGAAGTTGGGGATGACCAAGTTGATGACATAAAACAAGTATCTCCTCCTTAAATGAACCTGAAACGTGATGTCAACATAAGGATAGGGGCAACATTGGTATTTTATTACGTTTCTCTCTATGGGTATCTCGACAAGCTCCCATTCACCGTTTTCAACTTTTTTTGTGGCATGTAAGGCATGCGTCCTGTTCTGCATACGCACCATATTTATTTTATTGATTGCAAATGCCCAGGAACCAAACTGCAACTTGCATTTTTGTCTGTCAAAAGGAAAGTTAGCAACATTGATTTTGCAGGAGGTTCGGAAGACAAACGGAGCCATCCATGAACTGTATCCAGTGTAGTTCAGATTGATAAGGGTGTTGACGTTGTCAAAACGACCATCAAATTCTTCAAAGACGCTGTTCAGAAAACAAAAACGTAGCTTATTAGAAATGCGTTTTTGAGTTCGTGAGATCCTCTAAAATTAAAATTGACAGCACACCGATCGGAAAATTATTGATAGCCATGACTATTACTACTACTTGAAGCTTCGTCAATTTTTTTAAATACGCATGAACTATACGGATTTAGTGCTCCAAACCTTAACAAAATCATTACTAATAAAATGATATATGTAATAAGAAATAATTGCAACAGAGATTAATAACTGAAGGTAGCACAAACTAAAATTTGAGAATCCAGATATAGATTTACTGTGGCATTGCAAATTATAACTCTCATAAACAATGTTGAAATTGAACTATTAAGATATCATACATACATACATACATACATACATAAACTTTATTTATACTCGAATTTCAGAGTAGCTTTACAGAGCTAATTTCTTCAAGAAATAATAATAATAATTAATAATAAAATTAATGATAATCATAAATATCAAAAGGGTAAACATTATTCACCAGTGATGAGTTGGGTAGTGTTGGCCACAGAATAAGAAACTAAATAAATTAAACAATCTCATATAGACTAACTGCAATTTCTTTCAATTTCAAAACACTGATAAAAACTTATACACCTAGGTGCACTTCAAACTAGTCCCTAGTAGCATCTGATGATGATAAAAAAAGTGCTCACTTTTTAACAAAACATTTTTTTACTCAACTTACATTATTTTATCACTATTATCTTTACTTAAATTTATAGCCACTAAAATGTTGATTGGTTAATGTTCTTTTATGTGCCTATTGCTACTACAACCTGTTCGCATTATTCAATGTAACTAAATCAGTTTCAGATGTAAATACAACTTGGTGGTAATTATATAAATTATCTCATCATTCTATAATTATGTTCAGACAAAGGTACCATTTTTCTGGAAATATTATTTCTTGTTTCACATCTGAAGAGTGATAATTTGAATGGTTGGTACAAGATGAAGGGTATTTGTTGTATGCAGCATGCGCTTAAATTGAATTTCTTATGTTAAATTCTATCCCGTCTTAGTTTCCTTAGTTATGTTTATCCATAGTATTTAGAGCCTTGTTAGATCTTACGATTCTTAATAGTTTTTAACCTGTTTGTAATTACTTGGATTTTAGATTTTAAATAGGTTAGTTTCTTAGTTTTAAATATGACATGTAAAGCTACCATATACAAATACGGTAAATAAATTGTTGTTGTTGTTGTTGTTATTATTATTATTATTATTATTATTGTTATTATTATTATTATTATTATTATTGTTATCATTATTATAATCTTTCCTCCTGATCGTAGCTTCTTTGTTACATTAGCTTTTTAGTTATCTAAAGTAGCTGTGCTCGTATTTTTTTATAACTAATAATTTTCTGTAAAACATATATTTTAAGAATGCAAATAAAGTTGTTATTGTTGTTCATTACGTCCTACCTACGTCAGAAATACGTCATATTGTCAAATGACGGACGTTAGGGACTCCATTAGCAATCAAAATTAAATGCGCAGTTGTTTGGTTTCAGCTCGAGTCAAATACGCTGGGGATCTTCACGTTGGATTTCACTCACGTTAATAAACCAAAGTGTTTTTGAAGATGTGAGGTTTAAGTGAATATCATTAAAACAGCTTAATCCTGGCTCATAGTTCATTCTACAACGACACACTAGAATCCGTTCCACTTTAAAGTTTAAACTATCTTTTTGCCATTTTTAGTCGAATGCAACAACAATCATAAGCAACGTAAGTTATCACATTAAGTGTTAATTGTCACAGAGTAAATCAACGATTCTTGTAAAATCTATTCCATGTTTTGAAACCTGGTTTTTGTAACCGCTTATAAAAACTGTCGATTTCGAAAGTAATTGTTAACGTTTGCGTTTTGCTTTTATTTTATTTTACAAAACACTATACAATACGCAAAAGGTTAGAAGCTGTATAAGTTTTTATTTCATAGGTACTGAGATTTACTCACCAAAATCGCAGTGAATAAAAATCGTACTGATTCTAAACGTAGCCAATCAGAAGCACGAACGACAAATTTTCACCGTGAAAAAATATCGTTTGTCCAATCAAAAACGCGAACGACAAAATTTCACTGATGATGAATGAACGTACTGGAGGTTATGTCACCCAAGAGCCGTTGCACGAAAACCGCGCGCTTTGAAAAATGGCTGAGGGAAAGTTTGCTTCTGTTTGCAATTGCTCTGTCGAAGAATTTATTTCAGAACAAAAAACTAAAATACCGCCCAAAAAACTGAAGGAGACGTAAGATTGCTTAAAACTAGACAAGAAAATTGAAGATATTTCAGCTTTTGAAGTAAATGGATACATTTGTCATTTTATCATCTCGGTTCGCACAAAAAATGGCAACAAGTACAAGCCAAATTCGCTTCGAAGTTTAATTTTAGTGGCCAGCCTCGAACGACACCTGAAGAAGAAGAAGAACTATCATGCTTGCATAATAAACGACTTGGCGTTCGAGAAAACCAGAAAAGTTCTTCAATTCAAACAAAAACAGCTGAAGAAGCAAGGAAAAAGGAAACAAACTCAAAACATCGGCAGCTTTGACAAGCGAGGAGTCAAAAATATTGTACGAGAAGGGTTTGATCGTTTGCTTGTTTTCATGAGATTGTTTTTGTATTTTCATAAACATTTGACGTTGCAAATATATGATAAACACAGTGTTAAATATTGTAAATTTTATTGGCTTTCATTAGCTTTTATGATTAATAGTTTTTGTGTGGAGAGATACTCTGTTATACTCTGTTATTGTTGTCGAGCGATTTTACATTGTAAACTATTAATTTTGCACTTTTCATCGCTTCATTTGTGCGAAATAAATTTGTCTGCTACACAAAAATAATCTCAGTACCTATGAAATAAACATATTACAGCATGGAAAATGCTTTGTACAGATTTTTTATTCACTCGTCGATACGTATCAGAAAACTCACTCGTTCGCTGCGCCAACTCGTTCGTTTTCTGATACTTCCGACTTGTGAATAAAAAATCGTACGCGCGCATTTTCCATGCAGTAATCTCTATGTGTTACTAATATATTTTTGGTTTTCAGTTTGTTTGCATGGGAGGTAGTGCAAATCGCATGGGAGAGTTTGCTAAGTTTATACAAAGTGAACTAAAAAGTTATCTAGAAGATGATGAGTTGCAATCCAAGCCAAAGAATTTTTCTCGATCAGACCGTTATGTATTATACAAGGTTGGGCCAGTATTGGCAGCAAATGTAAGTACTTCACAGAGCATTCAGTCCAACTAAGAATAATCAAATAAATGTGATATAAATGTGAAACATTTGAAACGACAAATATTCAGGCAAATAAAGAGATGTTACCAACAGGAGTACTCCATATAATGATATATTGATATGATAGGGGTGGTTGTCATATTTTTTAGGGGTCAAAGTTGGTAATGTGGTATTTTTAGGGGTTTCCAGAGAAAAATTAAGGTTTTTTTTTTAAAAAGGATTTTTTGTTAGCGGTGGAAAAACAAAACGAGTGAGATTACTTTCTTGGGTTTCCCCTTGCCTTTTTTAAAATCCGTGCCATGAGGTATTTTAAGGGTCGAAAATTTTTACGCCCTGGCATTTTTAGGATATTTTTTTATATTTTCCGATTGGTATCCCAATCCTTCTCACCCCGAAGTACTCCCCCCTGGTCTGCACCGCTACCTTTTTCCGGTTTCTCTTTTTCCATATGGTGGCGTGGTTGGCGCGGTGGTAAGATCTCTGCCTTCTAACCACAAGGTCCCGGGTTGAAACCCCGGCTCAGCCGAGTATTGAACATTTGTGTGACCTTCTTTTCCGCCAAAGTTGACTCAGTTGTTCATCCTTGCGAGGTCGGTAAAATGAGTACCAGCTTCCGCTGTGGGCTAACCTGTGATGGATTAGTGTCCCGTCCCACGTAACGCTACAGATAAGCATGGGTCCAAGTAAACTTGATCCATACGTAATACTGTCATTGATTATAACCATGGTATAAAACCATATTTGAGAGGAAAGAATTAAAAAGAAGAAAAAGATCGATATATCTCAGAAAGTCAAGACCACCAAATTAAAGAATGAATGAAGAGAAGACTTTGTGGAGTGATGTCAGCGTTCGCACAGCTGTTATGTTGGTATGAAGTTGTTAGCTCGAGTCGAATGAATGTAATTACATTCGCTAGTTTTTAATCATTTTCGTTGACAGGTTTAATATTACATACTTTCAAAAAATTCTATGCAAAAACTGGAAAATAAAAGACGATGATGTTAAAACTCGCATTGACGTTTAACGGAAATGCAGTAATTCAATTTGCTGTTTTGTCCTTAAAAATTGATACGGTCTCGTAGGCAACATGTTTCCGTCTCCATTGTCCCACTTTGATCCCTTTTGTACAAGTGAAACGTCCGTGTTTTTGATAGAAATGTAGAAAGGTGTCCGCAACAAGAAATATTCTCATACAATCTTTTTTTTATAAGAGTATAGTTTATAAGAATATTGAGGCTGAAAGTCGAGAAAAAGTAAGAATATTTTAAGAATAATGCTGAGGCTGGGATTTTGTTAAGAATATAATTTACGCAACATATAAATATGTTAATAATGAAATTTTTAAAAATATTTGGAAGTTCTAAAAAATTTTCGGTAAAAAGTGCCAACGAACGACAATTTGTTCATGTACCATGTTGAAGCCAAAATGTCCAAGAGTCGATTGATGTGACTTCGTGACCCTGCTTCAAAGAGACTGAGATAGCACGTGCTCGAAATGTACCTAACATGATACCAGGATGTAACGCACAATGTATAACTACAAATGCTATCATCTGGAGACTCAGGAAGGCAATGCCATGCTGACAGACATATGCTATAGACTTCTATTTTAAGAATACTTTAAGAATATTTTTAGCCTCAAAACGCCAAAAAATTAAGAATATTGAGCCTGAGTCTGAAAAACAATATTCTCATAAGAAAAAGTGTACTGCATGTATTTCGCGTAAAGTTATAGTTATACGATAGTCGTACACTGAGTTCATACAATATGTTTTTTTACACTGTAAGTGCTTTTTTGTATCAACTGTACATCAGATGATATAAAAATATATTTAAATTTTTAAAACACTTACAGCATGGAATCGGTGTTCCCTCTCTGATGGTTGTTCTTCAAGAGATCCTAAAACTTCTTTACCATGCAGAAGCGGTTGGAGTTCACTTTTTTCGGATTGGAACCAGTGGGGGGCTGGGTAAGTCGATCTGCTTGTTAGTACAGACAACAATATGCTTATTTAAAACCTAAATATATTTACAATTTATTTAACGTCTTTAACCGGTCCATCATTATTAGCCACGTAGTAATGGGATTGTGTAGATATTGGGTAAATTGTTAAAAACTCGTCAAGAAAGCAAAAAAATCTGGTAAAGATGCAAATATATCCCACTCTCCCTACATGCGACGGCAGTTAACATAAAAAATGCCACAGAGTGGTAAAGAGGACCTCTCAGATAACGAACCACGATTATTTTTTCCTCGTCGTAACGCATCATGATATTTTTGATCGTCGTATTGGGTCATAACCTTGATACAGATTTCTCAAAACGTATCACGACATCACTTCGGGCGTCTCATTGCGAATCACGGGACTATCTTTAGCGACAATATACGCCTAACGAAGTAACCCTTTATATTCCAATAACGGATTACACTTTTTATTCCTATTGAAAAAATATTTAGTAATAGAGATTCAGTCCGCAAGGCTAGGGAAGCACATCTAATCCTCAGAGCTGATGCTCTTAAGCCTTACGGACTCAATATAAGAGAAGATTTATAACTATTTTCACTTATTTTCTATCACATTTTTAAGGATCCTATATTCCTTTATCCTTTTAGTAATTTTACAGGCCATACCATATTTCGTCGACATATTTATAAATATATGTAACGTATAACTAGCGCATATTACTTTTCCAACGTTAATTGACAGCTAATCATAGCAAAATGTGTCTTGAAATGGCAAAGACCATTATATATTTGATATGCAAATTTAACATAATCAGTACTTACAGAAACTGCCTTCATTTTAATCAATTAAATAAATTCAGGACTGGATCCTGGTACTGTGGTTATTACAAAGGCAGCTGTGAACCCGTTATTAGAACCTTTCCACGAGCAGGTGAGAATTGTAATTAGTGGGAGGGGTGGTTTAAGCCAACAGGGATATTAGCAGCCAACAACAACTTCTTCTTCTTCTTCTTCTTCTTCTTCTTCTTCTTCTTCTTCTTCTTCTTCTTCTTCTTCTTCTTCTTCTTC